>VYXB01002630.1:0-62433 GCA_013397135.1 Pachyramphus minor
TAGAGTGCTCTTCAAATATTCAGCAACATTACAAATAATTGTCTTTAGAGAAAGTTTTTCTGTAGAGATTTCACATGTGTTTTAAGAGGTGACAGGAGGAGGAACACCTCAGAAGTTACGGCAATTAGAAAGGACATTATTATACATGTTCTGTAGCACTGCAGTACAAAGTATTAGAGCAAATAAATGCTTTCCCTTCCTGTCATAATGCACTGCAGCTTCTAACCATAATAGTAAAACTGAACAGTTATAAAGTAGAAAATCAGATTATGTTCTTGAAAGTCTTCCACAACAGTTCCAGTAAAAGAGGAGTAAGAAAACATTTAAAATGAAAGTTTAACATACCATTTTCTGTGTGCATCCAAATCTGGCAGATTTTTTGTTTGAAGAGTCTCTAAACCAAAGCAGAAGAAAACAGCATAAAAGTGGTCCCCACTGGTTCAGATGAGGTCAAGAGGAGAGTATAATATGACATAACTTACTCACAACAACAGCAGGAATCACTACGCTATTACTACTCTTCACCTTGACTGCAATTTGAGAAATAATTGAATGTGAAACAACTGCTGCAACCCACTTCCTCAAACATTTGTACTTAACAGTGCCTCATTTACTGCTCCACCTTCAAGAAATAATGGACTAATCTTATTTCCCCCCTTTTAAACAAATTTTTACATTACTCGTACATCCACGTGCTTTCATTTACATATCCTGCAATTTACTGTCATTTTCATTACTTTTGAACAGTTTTCATTTCAAACTGTGTTTTACCTTGCTACAGTGTCACACCATAAGGAACTATAATAAGACCTGCTCCAAGAAGATAAATATCCCGGTCATAGGGAGCTTTAAAGGCAGACAGTTGTGAAGTATTTGGCCACAAAGTTTAAGATCAATCAGCTAGGAGATAAACACACTACATAAGGGTAACCAGTCACTTAAGAAAACTAACATTTGCAGGAGATCAAGTTCCTCCTTTCACCCATCCCCCTGTTTTAGTATAAATAGAATATATCTGAATAGAGATACAGACGTTAATTGATGTTAACAATAATTTAGATTTAGAAGTTTAGTAATTTTTATAACTATTATTATTTTTTTGGCATTCATTCCTAATGCAAATACTTTCAAGTACTGGAACAGTTCCAAGCTGAATACTTTATGTAAGAAATGTCTATTAAGCAAATGGAACTTTGGGGAAGGGACAAAACAAAGCATGATAAAAAGGATAGTGGTAAGGGCATAGGAAGCAGCATACAGAAAGATGAAAATTGCATGGGAGAGTGTAGAAGGGTCAGAGTTAAAAATTACAAGGATAGACTTAAGCTGGTGACAATCCAGCATTACACAGAACGTAGTGACTGTCTGAGAATTTCTTAATTAGAAGTCTCTGTGCTTAGCAGAACAGACTAGTTCAATGATTAGGATATTTATTAGGTGGAATTTGTGGGGTTTTTCACGTCTTCTTTCCCTACATATTTTTCTTTACATTTTAAATAGCAATTCATAATTTCTCTGACTATTATGGAGCTGAGAAACTCATTTCAGACGCCTGGAACTTGAAGAATGAACAGGGAAAGAATTTGCAATCCCATTTGCAAATTCCCTGTGTTTAGATTCTGAGTCACATAGACATGAATGGAAAACCAAGAAAGTTGTACAGCATCATTGCCATTTCAATCAGGGCCTAGGAAAGGACTCATTAATTCCCAGCTGTATTAATTCAGGGCCACATTTCTCACATTTGTGGCTGAATACTAAAATACTGTAATAAAGTATGATTCCTCTGCTCTTTACTGATGACTGGATTTTGCTTTTCACACAAGATGCACTGAGGTTTTCACTGGGTGCTACTGTAACTAATGCAGAAATCTCACTAAAATCCTGCTATGCAAGGACATTCAACACATTTCTAGTAAGATGAAAACCCACACTACAAACACCGTACACTCTGGATTTTTCACACTGTATGTGACCACAAAGGAAAGTTACCTTCCACTCATTTATAATTATTCACCTTACAGCAAATCTAATATGCTTAATTAATTATGACAGAAGAGAAGGAGCAGTACAAGTTTGACTGTGTATGTTGATTTCTTCAAGCACCCAGCCATTCCCTGGTACATGACACTGGAACATGAAATGCTTAATGTCCCCTTGCTTTGGTTGCAAGTAGGTTTTCTAAATCACAGTGTCCAGTCACCTAACCCCAGAATCTTTGACAGGTGCTCGGTGTCTTTGGAGATTTCCCTTGCAGCCTAAACCTCAAACTGTGGAAATTTTAATAGCTGTACTGACACTTAGCATTTCCTTTTCGAATCAGGCTGACCTGTTTTTATATTAGGAACTGCTGTCACCTCGAGTTTCAATTCTGTCCAAAGCGAAACTGCAACTTTAGCTGAACACTAATAGAAATCCAGAGTGGTTTTTTTCTGTCTTTTTTTCTTTCTGTTTTTTTTTTACCTAAGAAGTCTGGATAACAAAATACAACAATATTTTCCTTCAAAAGGTGGGAGTAAATGCACAGTAGCTTAGAAGTCCAGAATTTCTGAAGTATAATTTGGTTTTTAAAGGCACAGGGAAGGGACTGCCTGATTCACTGATTTCAAGAGTTCAGTTTCCATCAGATGCTGCACAAAATCTCTTTGGTCTGCTTTGTCAAACACAAAGAAACTGAAAAGCAGTTACTGTATCACATGTTAGGGGAAGATTCACTGGTAACAGCAAATGTATATTGCTGCCTCTGTGAAAGAAGAATATAATTTAAAATAAAGCAGGAGTCCTTAATTGTCTTAATTCTTCATGTATAGGTTTGGTTGCCAATTGGCTTGCAATCACATTGGTAAATTCACATTTCCTTTCTTTTTATTTCTAACATCTTGCAGCAAAATCTTTTCTCTATAGTGCCAACCCTCATATGAAGAATGATGTTATAACCCCACATATTCATGGTTAATATAACATTTAGCATAAGATTGCATAATTTACCCAGGAAATTATTCAAGAAAACCAGTTAGGTTGGGCATTTTTGAAATAAATACGCTTACTCTTTAAAGTGCTGTAGACAGATGTACGAGAAGAACCACAAAGAGAAATGGATAGTAAAATTCAGGAAATTAAAACAAAATCACTTGCAGAAGCCTTAAAGTTTCTGTATGTATGATCTGTGTATGTAATGCAGGATTCTTGCTGACAGCAGTTGCAGAAATGTGTTTGCAGACACTAAAAATAACCAAAACAATAAGCAGAAGACAGCAGTGGAGGAGATTGGCCAACAAGAGCAAAGGAGCACTCAGAGTGTGGTGAGGGAGGAGACTCAAACCACCAGGGTGCTGAGGTACAGCTGAGGGAGCCTCTAGTACCACAGAAATAGACTTGGCCATTTCTGAAAGCTCAGGCTGCCCCAGGCTACATCCGTGCCAAGACTGACTGACTGGTGTTTACAACAGGTTAAAATTGTGTGCTGGAAGGTGCCTGCCACTCCTCTTACTGAAAGTGAGTGACCTTGAAGAAAGGCAGAAGGCAGCCAGAAATACCTGAAAGAAGATGGAGGTTTTCTCCAAGCTCTCCAGGGTCAGCAATGCAGCTACACCTCTCTTGTTTATTCCTTCCTAAGGGACTGATAAGACAGAGTAGCCAGAGAGGGCATCCCTGCCTTTCCCTGGGGGATGAGGAGGAGGAGTGTCAAGGCAGTAATGCTGCAAGCAGTGGTGCACACTAATGTAGGAACTGCTGACAAAAATGATTCAGAGGAATTTTAGCACTTGTAGACCGATATCCTCATCTCATACTTCTTAGTGATGACATTACTAGTCTTTTTTAATGTTTCATATAGGCGATCTTGCCATGATTTACAAAGTCATTCTCAGGCAAAAGCACTGAGAGACTACTGAAACAAGCTCTGCAGAACAACATGGAACTCAGGCAGTGCTGGACCCAAACAAATTACATATCAGGAAACAGCTTCAAAGGAAAAAACAGACTTAAGATTAGGGCAAGCAAGTGTAATGAGGCTAATATTAAACATGTGTGTTGATTAATATTCTGATTTATTATAGTATTTGATATTGTTTTTTAAAAAATTGTGCATGACATTTTTATGGCTGAAGGCTACCACTTCACAGGTTATTTTGATAAGAAGGACATGGAATTGCTGCACCAAGTCCAGAGGAGGGCCACAAATTTGATAAGGGGACTAGAGCACCTCCCCTACAAAGACAGGCTGAAAAAATTGGGGCTGTTCAGCCTGAAGATCTCATAGCAGCCTTCCAGTGAGTACAAGGAAGCCAGAGAGGGACTCCTTTTGGCAGCAACTGTACTGATAGGACAAGGAATATTGAATTGAACTTGAATGGGGTCAAACTGAAATAGGGGAAAGAAGAAATTATTTACTGAAGTGTGGTGAGGCTCTCGAACAGGTTACCCAAAGCAGCTCTTGGGTTAATATATATAGCTGGGTTAATAAATTAAGAAATAAAAAGAAGGTAAAAGATGCAAAAACGATCACTCACCACCTCCTGACAGCAAAGCAGTGCCCTGCCAGCCTCACAGTGCCAGCTGGTTTTGCCAAATCCTCATCCCTCCACTCCCCATCCCAATTTTATTGGGCATGAAACTATAATGGCTTGGGTTTTCCCTTTGGTCAGATGGGTTCTGCAGACTTGGCTGTGCCCCTGCCAGACTCTTGCCCAGACAGAGCCTGCTCACCTGTGCAAAAAGCCCTTGAGGTTCTAAATCTGCCCTTCCAATTCTCTCCCACCCTGGGCTGTGTGGGGCTTGGCAGCCACCACTCAAAACACCAGAGACCAAAGAGCACCAGCACTGACAGCATTGCCTGACAGGCAACTGAATGAGGGACTTGCACAGCAAAACCATGCTCAGTTTTCACTCCCAACACTGCTTCAGCAGCAGCCTCTGAGTCTATGGGGAGAGGTTCCAGAAAGGCTGCAAATGCCAGGTACTCTTACCAAGAAAGGCAAAAATGTGTGCTTCCAGGAGGGCAGGAGAACAAGGCAAAATAAGGTTTCTAGACAAATATGAGTTTAAATCCTCTAACTTATGCTATGCAATGTGGCTTTTTTTCATCATTTCAACATGATGCTGCTGAATGAGGAATGTTTCCCACGAGGTTGAACTGTCATCTGACCTTCAGACCAGAATCAAGGCATGGAGGGGGGAGCATAGAGCATTAAACACCAAACACCTCACAATTCTCTGTTTCTGTGGCTTTAATTCTGTCAAAATGGATGCGATTTTCACAGAGCTGTTGGAATTCACCCAAAACTCTTCATAAGCATTTCAAGCACACAAAATGCAGTAGGTAATTTTCAAGGTACTGACTGAATTCAAGAAGCATTATCTTTCTAATCGCAAACTTTGACCTGACAATTTCTTTTGTATATACATCTTCAATGACCTTTAAATCAAAAGACAATGTTTTCTTCACATGTGGAGCCCAGTATGTATTTGCTAACTGTGTCCTGTACTCCACGTTGATCTGCGACACCGTGGGTGCCACGATCTTCTTTGACGGGGCCGAAGCTTAATTCTGCCATTTTCCTTCTGCTCTTTCCCCCATCTCATTCAGTTAAATAACATTGAGTAGGTTTTCTTACAACCATCTGAGAAATACAAACTTCAACTGTTCATGAAATGTTAACTTGGACTCCCAAGGAAATTTAAACCTTGTATCTCTTCTGTCAGATCATAAAAAGAAGGACACCTTATTATAAATAAGTGTCTGCCAGTCTGGTGTCATTAACAGTTCATCTGTGTGTCCAAGACAGCTGCAGCATAATTTATGAACAACATTAGAATGTAGACATTGACTCTCATGCTATTTGGCCTGCACAGGGCACGGTCTCCAAAAAAAGTTTCAAAAGAATAGAAGCAGAAGCAATCCCTTGGCACAAGTAATTTTGAAGCTTTATTTACAGTACTTGTGCACAGAAAAAGCAAACAATTCAGCATTTTATTTGGAACAAAGGCCTGATCTATAAAGCAACTGAATTGATATCATGCATTATCTGTATTGTATACATTTTATGTAGTGTTAAGTTGTAAGTTTTGGTATACTCAAGTTGTTAGCCCCTAGGTCTGTGGCCACATAATTGCTAAATAATCTTTTCAAGGCAATAGGTTAAATAACCTTATATTTAAGAAATTTCTTTACAAAAACCCCACAATTCTATAAATTCATTTCCACTGTGTTATAACAGTTGTGAAAATTCAGCTGTAATTAGGAATTCCTCTGAGAACTAGCATCTGAACTGAATTTTCATCAATAACTTATATACCCCATTTCTATATTCATCACTGAAAGCAGTACAGGTGAAATTTTGTTTTACTCATTCCCACGTAGGAGGAATAATTCCACAGAAGCAAGAGAAAATTACCGTGAAAAAAAAATTAGGATCAAATAGGGTTTTTTTTTTCCCTCAGAGAAACAAACAAACAAACAAACAAACAAAAAAACACCACCAAAACAAAACAGGGTTTCTGAAGGCTGTCTTAGCTGAAATGGAAAAATCCACTTTATAAAACAGCATTGCATTATTATAAATATACCCCAAAATAAGCAAGTTAGGGTGAAATAAGGCTGTTTTTTAATGCAGCTCTGTAGTAAGGAAGCATCTCAATGCTTTTGTAGTTAACAACCGCAGTTTCAGGTAGGAAATTTGATTTCCTGTGATCTAGGTGCAGGAAATACACAAAAACCCTTACTTTCTAAACAGTAGGACTGAAAACACTCCACAGTAGTATTCAAAAACCTAATTACAAAATTACAGTATTATTTCCCCTCCCAAAATCCATTACTGACTCCATTACCCATACTTAACCACAAACTTTCCTATCATACAACAGGCAAAACTGTTTTCATAATGATTTTAATTTTCTAATGTTAGAGTATTCAAGACCAGATAAAGTACCATAGTTCACTGGCTGCACAGTGAAGTATTGTGGTACTTTGTAATAGAAACTTGAAGATCTATTGACTGTGCAGTTTGGTAAGCAAACAAACAACCAAAAACAACAAGAAGTATTTTCAGCTACTTTTTAATCATGTAGATATGGATAGAGACCAATTCATATAAGTGTGTTTAAGTTTTCTGTTTGGACTTTGCACAGTAAACCTTTACAATATTAGCAGGAAAACTGCTACAAAAATATTCATATTATCACAATCAGGGAATGGTAAAAACTACAAAGAAAAAGGAAATTTAAACTGAATTGCTCGTGATTAAAGGTTGGTCCTTATTATTGAAACAAGTGATACTAATAACCCCAGGAATACTGAAACATTAATCCTACAACTGCAGACAATAACTGCATGGAATGGATGTTATGGAAACCATTTAATGTAATGAGAGATTTACAAAAGGAAAGAGCAGCCCTATGTATCTTGCAGGTAAATATGAACATGAAGTGTCTGAAACAGTTAATACTCTGTGTATGTCAACAATTCCTCAAAATTAGCATGAGCTTTATACACTGTTAGGGCTTACAAAATATTATTCATGGTAATTAAATATCACAAAAAACCCACCCAGCTTCCTGCCCAACAGATTAATAGATACACAACATTCAAGTCTGCCACACCTAGCTGAACACAGAAAATGATCTTAGATGTACATATCCCATTAAGATCTGTGAACAATTTGTAGTTCTCTATAAAAAATGGATCAAAAATAGCAGTTTGGCAGAAAGTGAGGACAGGCACATCAAAGAGAACTTATGCAACACAGGACTTTCAGACTTTAGAGGAAATTCATAAGGTTTCTTCAAGATGGAGATTTATTGCCCATTTATAATGAACAAGTGGTGATTTCAAGACAAATATAATAATTAAACATACAAGCTGTGGAATTGTACAAAGATACTCATTTCTTGTGGCTGATGTGCACCATTAAAAACAGGGCTAGCTTAAGGGACCTTTGCAAAGATGCAGTGTAATCTCCTGCAGTTACAAGGGGACATGACTGAACAGGTAAGACACAGATTCACCATTGTGTGTTCTTCGAATTGCCTCTGCCAGGATCATGGAAATGTCAATAAACTGGGGGGGAAAAAAAAAAAAAAAAAATCAAGAAGAAAAATTTTATGGGGTGCCAAGAACAATAAAAGTATGCAGTTTATGAACATATAAACAAACATTCAGTCTACCATTGTGCTCTCTTATTTCTAGGAAGAAATATAACATTAAAGCTTTAAGTATTGAACATATACATAAGAACTGCATTGATACAAAGTAAAACTCAAAAAATGAGTAAGAAAGCATTGACTAAGATTGCTGCACAGTCATACCGTTAGGACTTCTGACAAAAGGCATGTTGTGAAAAACCCCCACTATTCTTGCCATCAGATGGCAGTGTCTGCTTGACACAAATACAGTTTAAAGGAAGTACACCTTTTAAGTGCTTGTCTTGTTTCAATAAATACCAAGTAAATGTTAGGCTTTAAAAAAAATCCAATAATGCATTAAACACCACAATTTTTTATGCTTTTCTCCACTCTGTACTAAAGAAAACCACCAATGAAACACATGACTTCCCAGAACAATTCCATTAGTGTTTTTCAAAAAAAAAGTTCTAAGATTTCTGTGGCCTCCACAATAACATATGTTCCTGCATGCAAATATTGTATTATTAATACTGATTAAAAAAAATACACCAAAATCCAGTCAATTTTACATTTGCCACTCTTTCACAAGCAAGCATACTCAAGGTGTGGCAAATATCAAATATTTTGCAATGCTCTACTGTACTACCTTAATCCCCTTAAAACAGTTCTTTGGCATGTTTTCGCAAAACTTTTTGCAAACCATGTATTTTAGAATATTAATTTCCTCTCAAGGCATAAATTCTAGCGCCTGTGAACAGTAAAATACAAATCCAGAGTTTAAAGAAATTACACAAAAATACCACCACACCTGTATTTTTGGGCAGTGTTTCATTTTCTCCTCTTGGGGGATTGTATTGGTTACCACAACAGCCTCAAATGATGCATTATTAATCCGAGAGAGGGCAGGACCAGAAAATATGCCATGAGTGAGAATGGCATAAACTTTAGTAGCTCCAGCAGACATCAACCTGAAGAACACACAAGAAAAAGTATGATGTTTACATACATGGCTACAGATGAAGCCAGATACAAATCTCTAGAATACATTTTACTCATAAATTCCTACACATAAAATACCTACAAAATAATTCAGATATTTGTATAACCTGACAAAATTTAGAGTTAAGTGTCTCAAAAAAAAATCCCAACCCCATACGAAGATAATTAAGTAAAAAAGTTCTTATTTGCAGCAGTGATACTAATTTAAATTGCTGCACTTTGACCCTATCAGCAAAACATACAACTGAACTCCAGTACAAGTTTTCTATCTTAAAATCAAGTAGGTTGGATGACAGCATTCACAATTCTATTGTGTCTCCATTATCGTCCACCTTTATTTTCATCTGCAATTCAAAGAGTTCTGCTTGGAAGGAGTTTCTGAGGAAGAACAAATGTTAATGATTAAAAGCCTAGCTTGCTGCAAGGTTGAGGGAAGACATGCTGCTGATGCAAGCACTCAGTGAAGTGGTGCAGCAGAGGAGGAAGAAAAAAAAAAAAGTATAAATCAAAGAACTAAAACAGTTTGTGAATAAGTCAAAATACCTTCAATTTGTTTTTTTACTGGCCTCAATGCCTCCAGATGCTCAGCTATGTCCTACCTGCTTTTCTAGCCTTACAAACAGAGGCCCTGAAGAATGGCATTTTATTGAATTATCCCAAAGGCACAGAAGGAAGTATAAGGGAGGGGGAAAAAACCCCCACAGAAATATCATCTCATTTTGAATGACTCAAAATGAGTCGAAATCAAAGTTTTCTGGTCATTCTCAGAGATATATTTAGTAGCTGCAACCTACAAGGAGGATGCAGCTTGACGGAGTGAGTGTGTACCAAGGGTATGTGCTTAAGTTTGTACTCAAGTAAGTTGATCTGCTATATCTGAAAATACATTTCTTAGTTCACCTGCTTGATATGCATCTAGGTTGCTAAGATAAAAGGAGTTCTAAGAAGTATTTTGGTGACCAAGTCTAATTAAACATAAAGTACATCCCATCTAGATTTGACTTTAATGAAAAGCACTACTTCATGCCAACAACATGATATAAGGCAGCATCACTCAAGCAAACACGTCTTTCTTAGTGAACAGTGCAGATACATTGAAGGTGTTTGATGGTTTTAAAATTTGGTCTCTGGAAATCTACCGCAGGTAAACATAGAGTGCTTCTTTTATAACAGGAAAAAAAAATAAAGGCCTTCTTTTTGACAGGAATTAACTTCTCCTAAGCACAGGAGTATTAAAAAAAAAATAAATATTGTTGGCTAGGCACTTGGTGATTTTGACTGCAAAGTGCATTAGCCAGCCCCCAGATCCCTTTCAAATTATATGACATTTTATTTATTCTGTGCTTTTCCTAAAAACAAATTATGTATTTCTGTAGATATTTTCTCAATACCATGTCTTAAAGAAGGACACAGCTTGATCACAGAACTGTGACCTGTAGGATCAAGGATCAGAATGACTTCATGCTACAGATGTCAGGTTGGGTTACAGGCATGCAGGACAACTGCATTCATCAGCTGTTTCCAGGTTACAGTACAGTGAAAACAGTGGGCCAGTTCATAATAATACTTACTTGTCTGCTGCATGACATATTGTGCCACATGTGTCAGCCATATCATCGACAAGAATTGCTACTCTATCTTTCACATCACCAACCAAGACCATTCTGTCCACTTCATTTGCCTTCTTTCTTTCCTTATGAATGAGGGCAAATTCCACATTCAGTCTATCAGCAATTGAAGTAACCCTGAGTTGTGGGAAGAAATGCACCATATTTAGAGAACCATTTTAAAAGAAAGGTCAGAGATATGTATTTGTCACAAAACACAGGATTTGTTTCCAGGCTTTCAAATTACCACAGTAAAAACTTTTGCAAGGAATGAGACAGGCAGAAATAATCTTAATTCATTGCTAATAAATACAACCAGACTGTTTTAAACTATACTCCAAAAATTGATTTTTTTTTTTAAATTGAATTGATTTTGGTTTTCTGTCATTAAGTGCCTGGCTTTGAAAACATTTCAGCTTTTCACAAGTTTTTATTAAGCTGCTGCAATACAAGTCACACTAGGTAATTTAAAGCACAGGAAATTCTAAGTCAATTCTAAGCCTACAGGAGCATGCACTTTAACATTCTAACTGAAAAATACCAATGCAGGATGTGAAACCAAACCAAAGGGGAAACACCAAAAAAGGTAACAGATTAATAATTCTTTTCACAGTACTTGAACAGTAATCAAGTAGCTTACTTCATTAAAAATTCCCTTAGCATACATCTGCTTGGCAAAGATTTTCTAAAACTATTCACGGTGACCTCTGGTGGCCAGACAAACTTCCAATAATAAATTTAACTTGTTATAGACTTCTCTGATTGTTTTCTTCAGTTTAATATAACAGAGCTGTTAGGTATCAAGACACAGGAATAAACAATTCCATGCTTTCTTTTTAAATGCTGGTGCAACCTTGTAACCTGTATTTTTAGAATATGTTTAGAGGGTTGTTAATAAGGGTATTAAAAGGCATGGTTAATAGAGAATACATTTTTGTTTCTTTATCACTTAAATATGAAGGATTTGTTAGTTACAGTATTTCAACAACTGTATGATAAACAAAAAATCCAAAAGTTCTGGAATTTTTTGTGAACAGTGTGATTTAATAGCAAGTCTCAATACCTCAGAGGCATTAAGATATCAATAGAATTTGCATGCCTTATTTCAGTCACAACATTTAATAAACTCAGGAACAAACAAGCAAACGGTAAGAAACAAAAAAGAATTCAGATATTTTAAATAAGTGCAAGAACATGGATTTTTTTTTAATTAATCCTTACTGATTGAAATTTTAAGACAACTCAAGTTCAATTTTCACATTCTATCCACTTTCCATTAAGTATTATTTTGAAGATCTACATATTTTAAATGGAAAGGCCAAACCATATTCTGCATATTATATCGCTGGAGGTGAAGGAGAAGCTGTGGCTTTATTGAAAGCAACATCTGCCCCTACTTAACCAGCAACTGTTTGCATTACAACAAAAATACTAAAGATACAGTGAGAGTGATCTTCAAAAAATAAACTGTTATGACTAACTTGATAATACACAAATACTGGGTAGGAGAAATAATGCTGTCTTCTGACTTGAATTCTAAGCAAAGGTTGTACTTTGCTTAAAACCAAAACCAAACAAAAACACTTTTAAACAAAAGAAAATTGTGAAAATAACAGTATCCAGATAGGAATGAACAAAGAAATTTAATTGACTGAGTCATCTGACCTTTAGAATGCTTTATTTAGTTTATATTCTTTACATCCTTAACTTGATTAATCTAAAAATAAACAACTATGGATTTCTAATCAGTCTTATTTCCCTATTAATCATTACAATATGAACACTCACAACAGACCCAAGGATTTAAATTAAAATAAAATTATCACAATCTTTCCCATATTCCCCCATACTACATTTCAGAGACATAAATTGCTATGGACTTACAGGATTCTAACTTCATTTTAATTTGTTCCCTTTTGGAGCAGCAGCACAACCAATAAAACTCGAGAATGAGCACTTTGCCTCAATGGCTCCCTTTATCACCTCACCAGCCAGTGTGCTACTGAGCTTTTGCACTGGTTTACACTCAGTTGATACCAAATAAAAGATAGTCTGCTAAGTGAGTAACACATGCTGTGAATGAAGAAACAAACTAAGTTTCCTATTTTTTCCTTTTGCCACTTCACTCCCTTTTTTCAGTATTTATAATGCAAAACTCAGGGTCAATAGGTTTACAGCTCGAGTGCAATAACAAAGAAAAAGGAAATATGAGTCAAGCAAGCTCTTACCTAAATGCCAGCAGGTACAGTGGGAATAGGCCATATGTTTTGACAGAGAATGGAAGCTTAGGCAATTCCAGAGTGAAGCAGGAAGAGATGCAGCAACTGGACTAAAGAAGCAAGCAGCAGGAAAAATCTCTCCCCTCCTGTGGGGGGATTCAGCTAATGAGGCCATAGCCAGGGAGAGAGAAAAACATTTTCTTTAGAGTATAGAAAAGTCCTGAATGTTTTCAAGCATGAACAACATTGGAAGGATTACTGTTCTGTTTTTACAATGTAGTTGGATTCATCTGTGACATACCCTAAATCTTGCACATTTCATAGAGGAAAATAGAAGCCTAGACAAACTAGTTCATTAACCACTAACTATACGTAAAACTAACAGTTTTAGGCTTGTATAGTACCTTTTTGCACCACCTGCATCAGGTGAGACTATGATGCAGTTTCTCCACTCAGGAATGTTCTCTTTAATCCACTGCAGCACTGCAGGTTCTGCATACAGGTTATCTACTGGAATGTCGAAGAAACCCTAATCCAAAAAAGAAAGAATTTCATGAGTATGTGTTTGTATCTTACCTGAAAGAAAGACACAGGGAAAGAATAAAGCCTTTGCCTTTCTGAATGGTAGAACTTGAGTTAGCTGACCTAATTCTGCTCTCTGATACTACTGTCAAATGCTGTTCAAGTCAAACAAATACTAAGGTCTCTAAAAAATCTCACCCAAGAGTAATGAATCAGAGAATAGATGTTCTCAATTGATACAAAATATTAGAAAAGGTGATCACCTTCAGGCACTCAAGTAAATTCATGCTAGTGAAAAGCTCTCAAAAAATCCAGTGAGTAATACTTAACTTCCATAAATTTCAACTTCTTGACATGAACAGCAGCATTTCAACACAGGGAAGCAGTTGAATCTTTGTTTTTGTCCAAATTGTAAAGACAAGAAACCTATGTTAAACCACAAATGAAACTGCTTCTTATTTGCGTGACAGCCATCTAGCATAAGAAGAAATTCTGATTAAACAGAATGCCAGAACTGGAAGATAAGATATTTTCTAGAAAAAAATAAGGTATCTTAAAACAAGGTACACATGAAAATGACAAATGATGTCATCTGTGCTACTGACGAAAAAGTTTTGTGATTTGCTGGATTCAGCAGTAAGCCAGGTAAGGGTTGCCAACCTTCATTTCCACTTATTTTAAGAGAATACCCCTTTAAGAGAGTACCCTTGTGCGTAACAACAAAAATTTACCTAGGGAAACACTATAATTCTGACAAGGCTCAGATTAAGAGAACTTGCCGCCAGCCAGTATATTTTATGTTCTGGAAGCTCTTACATTAGGCTTGGCAAATTCTACTGAAGACTCCAATGCACAAATATTTGAAATGCCTGCAAAATCAGCCCATAAAACCAAGACTGGTCTCTTTCTAAAAGGGAATTTGATTAGAAACAAGTAGGGAGACTTTCTCTGAACCCTGGGAGTCCTGTCAAAACAATGAGAAAATGCAAAGAATTACTATTAGCTTTTCCCATCAGTTCAGTAGAGCTCCTAGGAACAACTAGTAAGAACCAATAGTTACCTGGATCTGAGAAGCGTGCAAGTCCATGGTGATGATGTGGTCAGCCCCTGCCACTGACAGCATGTTGGCAACAAGTTTTGCAGAGATTGGTGCGCGGCTCTGAGGAATAAAGCACAATTGCTTTAATTTTGACAATATTTTTACTAGATGCAAGGACTAAGTAGGTAAGTTACTGTTATTGGTTTGTGGTTTTTTTTTTTTTTAGAATATTTGGAATCTAGATATGAAAAGTTCCAGAACTTTTGCCAAACTAGCCTGCCAATAGCTTATTTTGCTACTAGGGTTTTGAAACTCAGTGTTTAGGCATATCTAAATCAGTTTGCACATTAGTCTGCCTAATAATGTTTGGTATTAAAAAGATATAAAATTGGGAATATAATTTTCGAATTCTTCTGTTTACAGCTTTCAGATAGCATTCCTATAGCAGAAGACAATCTCTATTTCTTTAAGCCACTACCCTACATATACATCCAACTCTAAAGCAACTATCTTGTTCTAAAAGCACTGCAAAAACCATAGATAAAAGGCAAAGTGAACCCAGCTTTTGAGAACACTGTTTTAAAACAATGTTAGTATCAAGCATTTCTTCACGACACATTAAAGTCTGTAGCAGATCCTTGTTGATAGGGGTCTTCTACCCTAACCTATTTATTTATTCTTTTTTTTTTGTTAATTCATGTTTAATTCTTGGATGCAATTAGGAGTTTAGAACTCCCAAAAGGGACAGGGGGAATGAAAAAAAAAATACCTGAGAAGTGAAAAGAACAAAAGAAGAATAAAAATCTTATTAACAAGTTAATGCCAATGTCAAAAGCTCTTTAAAAGCATCAAGGATGCAGAACAAACAGCAACATAAAAAAAAAAAAAAAACAAACAAACAAAAAAAAATGAGGGAAACCATGTCTGGAGGATACCTCACTCTCACTTTTGTTTTTGGAGCAACTCCAAAGCTATCAGATTTTCTTAAGCTCTGTAAAAAGCAATGTTGCCCTGGACAGCTTTCTCTAGCACAAATACTAAACAAAACCCACTGCTTTCTTTTTGCCAATCTTTAAATAGGGCTAATAGCTGGCAATAACATTAGCATGAAGGCAGAACTGCCATTCAGAATCTCTGTCTCACTGGCAGACTGTTTTTTGCTGGCACAGTATTCCTTCCTGCTACCTCTTTTTATCAACCAACCTCATTTTGCCTCCCAGGAACCTCCTCTCCATCCACACCCCACACACAATTACAGAGTATCTCTGCTTTACTTCCATTGATGCTCAAGGGCATAACTGACAGTGAGCTGAATCACTCCCAATTTAACCTGGATTCTTTTCCATCTGTGTCCTATCAAGGAACCAATATTTTCCTCAAAACTTCTACTAATTTATGTGGAAACTCGGCATTTCTGTTTTAGCCTACAGATTGACAACGCACTTCCAGAACAGCAACTGAGATACTGCAGTCTTTCTCATGGCTAAAGTTTATCACCACCATTACTGAAATTCTTCATTTTGAAAACCATGCCTTTTGGGCCCTGTGTTTCATAGATCACCACCACCATTTGGTATGTGTAAGATACTAGCTGTTGCATCTGCCTTCTGTGTAAGAACTCTGCAATTCAGATGCATAAGATGCAGATTCCATAAGAACTTATCATTAGCAGTTCAGCACAGTTGATTTTCCACTTACTCAGGACTATAGTGCTCTTAATTTAAGTTCAGTTCTGTGAGGTTCAAGTTCTCCAAGGCTTTCTGGATATTTCTATTATTAGTAGTAAACTTTTTGTTCATGCCATTTGAACTCCTGATCGTAGCATCTGACATTTTTAAGGTGGACTTCAAAATATTCTCAAATCTCTGGCAACATCTAACAAAAGAAAAGACTTTGTATCTACTCTTCTTATTCTATCACAGTGTTCTCTTACCAGCTTTTTGCAAAGATTTGGTTTAATGCTTCCACTAAGCTGAAATAATAGGTGATGCTGAAATTAGAAGTTTGCTCCCTTGCTTGTCCCATCCCTTCTTTCCAGGCTAGACACTTCTACCACTTCCCTTGTGCTGCAGACCAGGACTTGTCTAAACCAACAGCAATCATGTGAGTTAGCGCAAGTGGAAGAGAAGGGAAAAGAAGATGGCAAACCAGGACCACCCCCACTGGTAGAAACAAGTAACTAGTTCAGGCTAGCAGCTAAAGGCAAATTACATTCTTCTCAGAGTGTGGTTTGCCATTTCCACTCCAACCAGCGCACTGGATTTTGTCTTTTTTTTTTTTTCATTTTGTTCAATGTGAGTATCATTCAGTTTGTCTCATGTATCAATATCATGAGTATCACCATCACAAAAAAAAAAAAACCAAACAAAATACTTTCCTGCATCACATACTAATATATACGTTACCAGCTGGTACTTCTTTCAGCTGCTGGCCTTGCAGGCTGACTTCCCAGAAGGAAGAACTTGAAGTTTTACCACTAGGTAACTTGTTTTAGCAGATATGTACACATCATAGATTGCCTATGTGTAGGTGGACAGAGGGTCTTGTAAGGAAAGTTAGCCAGACACCCATACCTGTTTTCTCAAGAATGGGCTAATAGGAGATTAAGACACAAGAAGTTTGCAGCTGACAGATTCCTTTACCCAAAACTGTACACTAAAGAAAAACCCACATGACACATGCAAAAGGATTCAATATTTGATTGCTTGCATAGAACATAAATTTTGTGCTACAGTATGATCCAAATTGAAGATTATTTTAAAAATCAAAGAAAGTATATGCATGGGAACTTCAGATAACCTGGCCTCATTACTCAGAAACTTGGATGACAAAGATGAGAACTCATGATCTTCTTTATATTGCAGTTTGTAAGGTTTGCTTCTGATGAGAGAGTAAGAACAGAGATTCACAGTATTCATTGTTCCATTCTTTGATACAATTTCAGATTGGTTTCAGAATTATTAGTGTGAAATGCAGCATTAAATTAGGTACAGAGAGTAAATCGTGGAAAAAATCACTTGAATTACCAGGGGCAAGAGGAATCCACAAATCTAATGTAAACAACCTCACAAGAGTAACTGTGCAATGGACACATCGCTGAAAGTAAAAGTTGTCCATCAAGATCAAAGCTCTGTTGCTTTCAAGCATCTTACTACATTGTCTTGCTCAATATTCATCACATGCATGTTGAACAAAAAAAAAAAAAAATATTTATAACTGGAACTGTCACTTCCAAGAAAGCCAGTTGTGAAGTGTATGGATACTGAATGTTCACTAATGTATTACCCAAATTTATCATTTCAAAAATGAGATATGCTTTGAAGCTTCAGAAGTTGACAGCCATTATCTTGAATGTCCAAATAAATTTTTAACCAGAATCTAGGAGTTCTCTTAAAGCAAATTATTCTACAGGATTACTGTCATGGCCTAGGTGAAACACAACTGAAATCAAGAAGAGAAACTGAAAATGTTCCTAGTTATACATAATATAACCCAGTAAGTTTCACCCTTTAAGGCCACATTAATGGAAAATGCATAGTGTTAGATTAAAAAAAAAAAAAATGATACCTACCCAACGCTCCACGGACCCCTTCTACAAATCAAAAAAACAAAGTTACATGAGTGGTAGAACACTAAACTCACCTGTCACTGTACTTCTAACTTATCTCAAAGGCATCTCTGCAGTATCCTACATAAATGTGTCCTGCCCACAGCTTGGAAAGTTAGCATAATTAGAGGATACATAAATGCAGTTATGGCCAAAGCACAGACACACCTGAGCTAATTTTAAGTTAGCTAGCTTGTGCATCAGAAATATTCTAGTTTAGGGCAGCATGTGATTGAGTCTAAGTTAATTTGCCAACTTCTCTATGATTCTTAGTAAGCCTTTTTTTAAAGTTCTATTTCCCATTTAAAGCTAGACCAGGTTTAGTGTTAAAATTTCCCAAATAGATTACGAAGGCCTTGCTCAGAATAAGATTTGTACCGCAAAGCCTTTTCCATACATAAACAAGTCAAGAGCACTTTCATTGTTCTCAGCAATCATAACTGCACAGAGATATGAAGAATACATGGTTATTTTAAGCAGAAAGGACTCAGTCTTTTTAGTTCTTAATGAATTAAAGTCAACAACTTAAATTCAAACCAGAAAACAGCATTGAACTAGTGAAGATTATACTTCTTCAGTTCATAGTCAAGCAAACTACAACAACATCTTTCACCATAGCAGAAAATGTGTGTACAATCATAGGAAGAAAATGGCTGGCACTTTACTGACACTTCAGGCAGCATACAAAGCTTGTGCACTCAACACGGGTCAAAGACCAAGTGATGTGGTGCAATCCAACAGCAGGGTGAAAGATGTCCCTGTCAATAAACTGCCCCATGTTGACAACTATATTATAGGTTATTTTGCAACATGGAGGTCAACTACCAAGGTTAATTTCCAAAGATGGCAAACATTTTCTCAATTGCAAAACAGAGGGGAGAAAAAAAAAAAAAAAAGCCCAACACTAACAAAAAACCCCATTTTGTCTAAAATCGCAGAACTAGAGACACAGCCTGGAAAAAAACCTCAAAATCCCTGTTAACCAAAATCATTTTCCTAGGCTATCTTCACATGGCATTTCCAAAATGCAAAATGCTCCTTGATAGCACACTGTGACACCACACTGGGGGTTTAATTGTCTCTTGGAAGTCTGTCAGATGGATTTTGACTACCCTTGACAAGACATAATTTAGATGCATGGAAAATTTGGAATATACTCATCCTTTTCCTACACCAAGAACTTAGAGGATGGTCTGGCAGAATCTTCCCATATGAATTGGAAAAAATCAAAACATAGTGAGATGCTTTCCTTCCTTTTCAACAAAATGTTTATTGGGGCACTTTCAAGATCTTTTGATATAAAGGAGTATTTCACCTCTCCTGATCAAGGGAAAGCATTATTCAATACAAAACACAGCAAAAATGAAGTACCAAAAAATGCAGTCAAAGAATAGCATATTACTATTTACTCCTGAATTCCATTTTTGGAAGAATAACAAGTGGGTCTTGATAATATTAGTACGGTGTTACAGAGCCTGCGCTTAAAGAATGAGTATAACAGAAAAAACTTCTTGTATTTAGTTTTGTGCTTAGATATCACAGGTTGAGCAGTACATATTTTGTAATAACTGCTATTATGTTTAGCTTATGCATTACTTCTCAGTCTGCTTTTGAATAAAAGAATATGAAGAATGACAGAAGGCTTTCAGGATGGGCTTGATGCCCAAAGTGAAAGGGAGGGGGCAGTGCATTTATGGGAAGTATAGGAGAGAGGTAATTTTCCCAAAAATACAATCACTGCAATCCAATCTTTAAAGCCAAAAATCACATTTCTTATTACTTCTTTTTAAATGAGTTTAGGTAAAGGTAACATTTACATAACCAAATAGAGGGGGTTTTGTTTATAGAGATAGTCTAGTTATCTATTTTTTAAAATCAGTCTTACTCACCATAGAGGGTTTGTTACTGTGTAACTAACTTGGCTGAACTGATATTTATCAATTATGACAGACCAAATTCAGGAAAAGGGCACTAAAATCAGAAGGGTATTTATGGGGTTTCCATACAATTTTTGGTCTGCATAAATCAAAGTAATTATTACAGATATAAAAACTTTTTTTTAATCTTGTCTGGCAGCATAAAATAATGTTTTTATTAATTACTGTTATGCATTGCAGATTTTATCAGTTCCTTCCATTTCACTCTGTTTAACCATATAGGGTAAAACCTACCTGCATAACTGTTACATCAGTTCAAATAACAGATTTAATTTCATGCAATTAAATTGCTAAAAAGGGTGTATCCTCTTTATATATAGAGATGGAAAGAAACCCAAACAAACTGACCCCAAAACTTCGAAAATGAATCCCATCAGGTGAGGTTTGCTAGCAAAGTACTCTGTAATATACCACACACATATAATATACCTACTTTTGCAAACTGAAGGTATGTCAATTAGCAAAACACAAGCAAAAAAAAAAATTGTCTCACTTCATTCACTTATAAATAAAATAATTGAACTTTTTACCAAAATAAAAGAGATGGGGGGAGGGAGAATCAAATCTTTCAAATCACTTAAATATTTATGAAAACTAATAATCTCCAAAAATTCCAAGTGAGCAAGCGGAACAAAAGCCTTCCAAAATGACACAGTTCTTACCTACCTTGTCTTTCTTATCTTGCCTGGCATATGGAAAACATGGAATTACAGCAGTCACTCTGGAGGATGATGCAATCTTGCAAGCATTGATCATGATGAGTAGTTCCATTAAGTTGTCATTTATTTCTCCACAGCCACTCTGGATAATATATACATCTTCCCCTCTCACACTTTCACCAATCTCTACACTGAAAGAGCAGGAAATGATAATTTCAACACTTGAATTACTTGAAAAGTCTTACTAAAGAATTAAAAAAAAAACACAAACAAACAAAAACCAAACAAACCAAAAAACCAAAACCAAAACAGTTTTGTTTTAACAAACTTCCATAGGTTTTCCATAAACTCTCCATTTAATTTAGGATTATTTTTTTTTTTAAAGCAACTCATGTAACTGCCTCCTTGACACAAAGACTATTTCAGTATAACCCAGTCTAAAATTTACTTTAGCCTAAATATATTTTTCATAAGGTCAGCACCAACCAACACATAATTACAGCTATAACTGTGATGCAGCTCACATTGTTATTAAATTTTATACTGTTTTTTTTTAGTCTATGTGTTCTGTGTCCTTGCCATCTCCTAAGTAGATGGTCATTTAAAGAGTAACCTAGATAATAAGTACAGAAACAGTATATTCAACTTCAGGCATTAAGTACTCCCTCCATCAAAATACCACCTTAAAAAAGGCAATTATATTTCTAGAATTATCATGTTACTATATACAGGAAACAGGTGTATTTTAGAAGCTGGAAATATCAAACCACACCCCAAACCCAAATATCTGGTTAAAATCTACACTATGATATTCAAATAGAGTATTTTTAAAAGAAGAAAAGCTTAGAGAAAAGCTATGAGGACTGTTCATCAACAGCTCACCATGACTCTATTCTCATGTTGTGTCTATTGTTCTATTCATACTAACTGTACTTACATGCTTTGGTTTTTTATGATAGTATCTAAAAGAATGTTTATGCTTCCACAGATTTCAAGGCAAATTCTGGGTCCAGTCACTGCTCACACCACAGAATTCAAAAATTAAATAGAGCTTATAAATGAACAGGAAAAATAATAGTATCTAAAAGAATGTATTCTTTCTCAATTCTAGATCCAAGCAAGAGAAAGCTACTGCTGAACCACACTAATTTTTCCTGTTACTAATTTCACCTGTTACTCCAAAACTTACGTATAAACACAGCAGAATAATCTTCCTTTTGCCTAAATCCATGCGCAACATACAAAAAACAGACTTCCTTAATAATGAGGTGATCAGACCCTTTAAACCCATGCTCTACTAAGTTAGTCTCAGTTTTTAAATACTAAAATATATTGGGCCCTTATTTAATTGCATCTTTACACAAGGCACACATGAGCAAAAGCTTCTAGCTGGAAACCATTAAAATGGCCCGGAAGTCAGTAGAATAATTTCTCTCATCACAGAATCATAGAGCAAATGGTTTGGAAAAGACCTCCAAGATCATCAAGTCCAACCCTTGATCCAACACCGCCGTGGTTACTAGACCATGGCACTAAGTGACACATCCAGTCTCATCCTAAAAACCTCCAGGGGCAGTGAATCCACCACCTCCCTGGGCAGCCCATTCCAATGCCTGATCACTCTCTCTGTAAAAAATTTCTTCCTAATATCCAACCCTGTCAGAGCTTAAGCCCGTGTCCTCTTGTCCTACTGCTGGTTGCCTGGGAGAAGAGACCAACCCCCACCTGGCTACAACCTCCTGTCAGGTAGTTGTAGACAGTGATGAGATCTCCCCTGAGCCTCCTCTTCTCCAGGCTAAACAACCCCAGCTCCCTCAGCCTCTCCTCATAGGACTTGTGTTCAAGTCCCTTCACCAGCCTCGTAGCTCTTCTCTGGACCTGCTCCAGCACCTCAATGTCTTTCCTGAACTGAGGGGCCCAGAACTGGACACAGTACTCCAGGTGTGGCCTCACCAATGCTGAGTACAGGGGAAGAATCATTCCCCTGCTCCTGCTGGCCACACTGTTCCTGATACAGGCCAGGATGGTCCTTCAATGTTGAAGTTTATGCTGGTCAAACCCAGTCCTAACAACTTTTGTTTATCAACTTTCAGGGTGCTGTGTAAAACTCATTAGCTTTCTGTAGAAAGGAATTTACTGCTTTAAAACATCTTAAGTATAAGCAAACATTTGATTTATCAGCATCAAGGTAGTTAAGTCCAGTTGTCAGTTGCCCTATTTGACTCCTCTGCAGTCCCAAACAAGCACAATTCTGTAACACAGTAAGAATCAGAAAAACATAGCAAGATTCAGAACATAGTAAGATTCTGTCTAATTTTTCTCCTCAACTGAATATATTTTTTTGCCCAAGAATACTACTAGCAGGATTTCTTATGGTCCAAAAGAAAGCAAACCATCTAACAAACCTCTGGAAGGACAGAGTTGGTCAGGGACAGAGTCATATGCAGATAAGTCAGGAAACTTTTTGGAGGCTTTCATCACAGCACAAAGACACAATTTTCCAGACATAAAACTGTTACTTTCCTGTCCAACTTTTTGATCATTGAAATAGAGTCATTCAGAGAAAAGTATTTTGATCAAAATATTTTCTTAGTTTGTTTTCCTTTTTGGAGCTGAAAAAGTTTTGGTCAACATATACTTAGTATCTTTCTGAACTTAAGTTATCACATAATTGGAAAAACTAGCTAGGCTGAAGTAGAAGCCCTTCTGAACACAAATACAGTTCCAAATAAAGCATCTTCCCATTAGATGGATGTAGCCTCAATCATTATTATAGCTTCATAGTTATTATGAGGGCTCTACAAAATTATAATTGCCACTTGACTGAGCACTTACACAGACCTGTCTTATAACAACTGTTGTTACATACCACACCTTTGGAATATATCCAAAGAAAAATTATTTTAGTACCTAGGAAAAATAGAAGAATAACTACTTTAAGAGACATTACATATTAGGAAAAAAAGTTGGCTGAATGACAAAAGTACACGATCTTAATGTTCATTATATACTGAAAGAACACTGAATTATAGCACTCAAGAGTTGTTTTGTTCCTTAAAAAATAGTAATTTCTAAGCACATCACTAAAATATAAGAGGTTTCAGAAGGCCAGGGAATATACTTTAATATAAATATAGGTCTGGTTAACACAATGGACCTGAAGTGATGCTTTTTCCATTGTCATTAATTGTATTTTTTTCCAATGACTTTGTGCTAGCAGTAACTTTTTCATCTTGTAAACAAGTTAAAGAACAAACATGCTGCTTCTTTCTCTCTTGGTGCATTCGAAAAAAAAAATCTTTATGCTTCTAAGACTAGAATGACATTCTTATTTGTCACACAGAAATGTGAGTAGTCACATTTCCCAATCAGCTACAGAAAGCTGTGCAACAGATCAGTACCTCTTATTACCTACCTTCTCAAAGATTGGTATTGAGATGTATTGTGCAGACTCAGCCAAGAGATACACACACAGCTGCCTATTTTACCTTCACCAAACCAAAGACTAAAAGATAATCAGCCACGGTGTTGCAAGTATTCCATCAGACACTGCCTGTACTAACCACATTGGCGGGGTTTTGGGTGGTGGTTTGTTTTGTTGTTGGTGTTTTGTTTATGTTCTTTTTTGGAGGGGAGAATAGCAGTTTGGGTTTAGTTGTTGCTTGTTTTGCACTTTTTTTTGACCCCTCCTTTTTTATTTTCATTTGATTTGGGGTGGGGTTTTTTTCATGTATTCAGACAACCAATAAGAGACTATATGAAATCAGATATCCAAAGTATTGTGTCTCAGCTATCTTTTAGATAAACACTAAGCTAACAGTAGTCAAACTTTGTGTTAGTTATCTTATTAACATTACTACTAAATTCCCCCATATATATCATAACTGTTTGGGAGGTTATTTAAACAATTTCACATAGTGAGGACACAGAGGAAGGACACAACAACAAACTCTTACCTCAAGATTACAAGCTCTGTTTGGTTTATGCAATTTAATCAAATTCGGCTATTTGGTAACAGTTTAAACAAATGTCTCATTCAAGAAGAGTCAACAGAAGCTGTACATTAAAATCCCTGACACCACACAATTCTGTTTAAAAGTGACATTTACAGAAATCAATAGCCCACAAAAGGAATTAACTTTGAATGCGTTGCTTGGAATTCACAAGCGCAAGGCCTTAGCTGGGAAAAATACACATATGACAGGACATGATGTTTAAGTGTTAGTGTTTAACAAGTTTAAGTGTTTGTATCTGCCTTCAACTTGCAAAGCCTGATTTGAGAGTTCAATTTAGTAAGTAGAAACTTGGATAGACTAATAACCATGAATTAAGGATAAGGCTTACAATCTACTTAGGTTACAAACATATTTCAATGGCTGAAGCATCCATTAAGCAAAAATCAGGATCAGGAGTAACAGCAGACCGAGCTCCTTCTGTGCTAGGTTTACTGTAAATTCCCATCAGAACTTAGTGATGGGAACTTTTAATTTGTACATTCTAACTAAAAAACAAACAGTTATGAGGAAGAAGGGAAATAAGTATGCAGAGTCAGACTAGGATGGTAAATAATGTATATCTGTAACCAGAATCCTGTTCAAATCACACACTTAAGGGCTCTACATACCTTTTTAAATAACTACAACAGATTAAGTTTCTAGCCATGCTTACAGGTAGTAAGATTTCTCAAGCAATTTAGGTGCCAATAAAGTAGATCTGTACTTCAGGCCCTTTTAATACCCAGAGAAGAAGCCAAAATTTAAGGTCTAGAGTCCTCATACAGTGTGCAAAAAGAATCAATATCTCAAAAGTGATCAAAAAAACTCCACATGCTGAGCTTGCAATTCATTGAAACCCAGCCAATGGCAAGCACTCAGCAGTTGGGTGTGTTTAACCTCTTACCTTTGGGAACACGTTTTGCAGAGTAAAGTCTTTTAACACAAGGCTTCCAACTTCATGGGCAAATATTTCAACTGACATGATGTTACATAAAGTAGGTACCAGCAAAGCCCAAAACAAATTGAACAAAAATGTCAGAGCTGGTTTCAAGTTTATAGGGATCCCTTATCTCCTGGTCTCCCCTCAAGTCTAGGCTCTTCCACACTAAAAGCTCTAAGACAAACCCTCCACAAAATCTTCATCAACAACTGCCAATCCTAATGGTGGGAACTGCTGTGGTAAGCACCAGAAAACAGGAAATAGCTTCTTACCCTCCACTCTGGCACACAGCCTACCACTGCCAAGAGGAAAACACCTTTCCTTGAGGTAGCTCTGGGTTTAGCCATATGCAGTCTAAAAGGAAACCTCAGAAATTTGGAAACAAAGGTCTAATAAGCCTGAAAATGGGCAAAAAGTCTCCAAAAGCTGAGCACCAAACCCTGCAACTAAGGACATGTGGGTTTGTTTGTCATTATTCTCAACAGTCTTTTTTTTTTTTCTTTTTTCTAGTTTCAGGCTTTTATCATCTACAAAAAGATATGGATAAACATAATAAAGATATCATTGTGATAAAAGTGCACAGTATATAGCAAGGTCAATACAGTGGAAGCCTCAAACCAAAAGCATTGAAGGATTTGGGGCCTTTTCTGATACATAGCAGTGAACAATGTAGTAAATGGCTATATTTGCTGCTTCCTCAACTCTCTATATGAACAAAACACTGCTGTTGTGGCTTAAACCATGGCAAACAGAAACAATTTAAATTCTAGAAACAATTATCTTTACTCAACCAAGCTGATAAAATCTGTTTCTCCAGGCTCCCCTTGCTCATGACAATGTAACTGAGCAGGGAGGGAGGGCAGCAGCTGCCTCCACTGACACAGGCAGACCACGACCACTCCAGTTGCGAACGACTGCTCAGCAGCTTGGCGGTGCGAAGAGACAACTCACATCCCAGCATGTCCCCTAATCCCCACTGCCTTCATGAGCTGATGTAACATCAGTTTGTGACCTCAGCTTGTTCATTCCATGAGTTGGGATCTGTAAACACCATAACCATCTACTCCAGTAAAGGTGATGCAGCTCCTGGCCTCCACATCAGCTGAACTCAAACCAGGTTACATGAGATGCAATGAGGTCTTTTCTCATCTGAGACAATGGCAGTACAAGATTTGGAGGATGCTGAGGGGAAGATAAGAGGGAAATTTTACAGTCAGGTGCTGAATTGTGCATTTCTGATGTATAAGTTTCCAGGTTTGTTCTTGATTCTTTCAATTATTTACTTTATAGAAAAAAACAGTTTCATTATCCCACTTTGCATGAAATAGAGCTCAAACCCATCCTTGCATGAATTCTCCAAGGAAACATCCACTACTTTTTCCTAACTTCCAAGATTAAATTTCAGTCCAAGATACCAGTTTTGTTCATTTGGTTGCAAAAACATGGCCCTCATACCAACAGCACAGCTTTTCCCATACAGCAGGCAATGTCCCTTGGTAGTCAATCCATATTTCTCTCTGCAAAAGCTAAGTGGTATTCACTTTAAGTTAATGTTTCTGAAACAACCCAGATTCAGTAGCTAAATAAGGCTGTGGGTAGGAAGCTTTCAAATTCACATGTGCCAGGCAGGACTTCAAATCCCTTCCTCTTGGATCAAGAAAATATTCACTTCAGACAATGAATCTGACAAAAAGAAGCAAGGAAGCTCACAGGAATGGGTGGGAGCCCTAACTTCTTTCACCAGGAGAGCTGTATGTAAAAGAACGCCATCTACAACTCTAGTTTCTCCAGTTTGAGAATAAAAAGCATTTCAAGGGTAGAGTTAAAATAAAGTCTTTAGAGAAGCAAGAATACCATATCTTGTAAGAAAATATATTTATTTATGAAGTAATACATTCAATGATTTTTTTTTAAAAAATTGAGTCACCAAAAATATCTGCACTGGGGTTTAATTGTGTATCAACTATAATTAAACACCATCTCAGTGTATTTGGAGACAATTTTGTGAAAAGCTTCAGGGTGTTTAATATCTGTATGCATCTGTTACATGTCTGTAAAATAGTTTCATGGTGCTGAGGCTACAAAAACCATCCCTGTTTAAGGACTTCCATTCCTTTCTTCTTCCTCCAGCCTGCACAACTCTGCTGATGACAAGTGCTTGTGGGTTTCGAAGAAGATAAACTAAGCCACCACTGCAGCCCTTATCATTTTGCCAAATAAATAAGGTGGTGCCACCCAAGCTCCTACCACGGCACTGTGGCTGGCACATAACGGACACAGAAGCTTCGAATACTAAACAGAGTTATCTTCCACAACCAGATATTGTTGAGGAGTTCTCTCGCTGCATTTCTTAGGGTTGCTTGACTTTAGTATTCAGCTGAAGAAAAGCATTTCCATACAGTTTAGAGGGAAGGAGGAAAAAAATGGGGCAGTGATTGAGTCTACCAGCAATTTCCCTCACTTCTCCTAGCACAAACACTACATTCATCAGTTACAGACCTGAAAGAATACTGAACCTATATCAAAAGTCTCAGAATACACCAGTCTCAGAATAAATCAAAAAGATAAGCCTTTCTCATTTTAAATGTTCTGGAGTTGGGATTGTACCTGCCTATTAAGCCACAGCGCTTGTCAGTGGTGATCCTATCCCTGGCTAACCTCAGCATTAGTTTCTCAAATCCACTTAGACCTGTTAAGGACTAGGACTGAAACCTAAAGCCTGTTTGAGTGGAAATATAATGACTCTTCCCTCCATTCTGTTCAAGCCAGACTAACTGCAGTTCTCCAGTAAAGAGCTCCCAGCTAAAACCCTTCAACAAGGATTTAAGCTTGGGTCTGCACACAGCTATCAATGTATGCATCATTTATATTTAACAGAATGCAGCAAAAAGCAAAATAGAGTTTTTAAGAAAATGTAAACCTTCTCTGCAACTTGCTAGTTTAACAGATCTGACAAAACAAGAGTTTGTTGACCCTCAGGCCCAGGCTTATCTGTTTGCACAGCGGTTTGTCCGAGTGCCACTGGGAAGGTTTAAGGTTCTTTGGGCTTTTTAACTATCAGCTTCTAGTATTCTGCAATACTGCAATTGTATTTTGTAATGTCAATACACTAGTTTATAAATTTAAAAATGCAACAAAAATAAAGGGGAAAAAAGACTGTGATGGATTCACCTTATATGGGAAGAATTTTTGCTTACATACACACAATGAAATTTTGGTATATAGACACACTGAAAATCCAGATGCCTTAGGAAAGGACCACTGTAGCACAAATATCAACTTTACCTGTAGTTTAATTTCAAATACATTGTTGAGGAATTGTCTGATTACTATTGATGATTTTTTTATTATTAAATTCATTAGTCTGGAAAACTGCAAAGTCAATATCTTGAAATAAGTTGCTAAGGATATTGAAAAAATTACCCACTTAAAATGTAATATAGACTGTACAACTTTATTTGCTGAAGGAGAAACAAGAACTTCATCTTAGAATCTCAAAAGCAGAAAGTCATTAAAAACAAACCAAAACAAAAAACCAAAACTAAAGCAAACACAAAGATTTAAGGTGTTAGGGCATTTTAGTTCACAGAATAAAAGAAAAAGATAATGTCAGTATCACAGTGTTGCAACAGAAGGAACTAGAAACAATGCTTCTGTTAAGTACAATCCTCATATCTATACCACCCTGCATCCCTACTTGCCTAAGAAAAACTGGCACTACTAGATTAGCCAAACCACTGACATACTGCAGTCACCACTACCTTCTTTATTAATGGCAGGGGCCAATACTCCACACTTGGAAAAATAGGTGGAATGACAGACTAGAGATTGTTGCATGATGAAGCCTAGAGTTTAACTTGCCTTGTAAAATAAATAAGGAAACTTTGGAAATAAACTTCTACCTTGGATAAAATCTAAATCAATTTAGTTCTGGTGTTTGCTGTGTTTTAAGCAAAAATTAAGACAAGTGTCTCTGGAGAACAAACATTAAAAAAAAATAAATTAGACAAGTTAGCAAGAAAGTCATGCAACCAAATACACAAATTAAGTTTTATCATGCAGAAAAGAGATCAAAGAGCAATAAAGTGAGTACGAGCCTGGAAAGACTTGAGAGAAGATTTAAGCTTTCATTTAATCAGGATTGAATAGAAGAGCTAGAGTGTGCAAACATTAGGTTGCATAAACACCAATGGAAGAGGGCTTATAGCAATGCCAGTGAGCATAACTAGAACAAGAGCAATTAAACTGAGAATGCAAAAATGTAGACAGAAGAGAAGGACAAACTTTGTGAGAGCAACTTTAGAATACATCATGATAATCTTTCAAAGGAAGTAACGGAAACACACTTTTTCAGGAGTTTCAGAACAAGAACAGATAAAAATAAACATACAAGAACTTCAGAGACTAGCCAGCTATTTATAGTCAGGAAGCTGTATTTCAGAATCAGCTGGCAGCCTAGACTCACACACCTATATAGAAAACAGCTGCACAGTCGTACCAGCTCATGGGATGAACATACCACTTTCCACTCAATTTAAAATTCTTCATTAGAATTGAGCAAAATAGGGGGTCAGAAAGCTAAGATGACAAACTAGTAAAGAGAGATAATATTGGTAGAAAAAGCACTGGCAAGTCCATTCTCTGATAGTCCAGGTAAGCAAGTTATCCTGATGGTTTCATGCAGAATTTTTGACTCTGTTGCCAGAGTTATTTTCTGCATCTGGCTGACCAGGAGCATGGTATGACTGCACTTCCAGGAGTAAGCCAAGGCCATCACAGCAACTGTATCAACCTCATGCATGACCATGAGTCTTGGGCTATGGAGTGAAGCCATAAAGGAGCTGTAATTGGTCCACCACATGCACAATTGGCTGCTGATGCAAAACAACAACTGGCTGCAACAAATTCTGCAAGTGTGATTTGACCTAGGCCCTTTTTAAAGTGTCTAATCTATCATCACCATCCTGTCTTTACAAAACTGCATAACATACTGTAGTTCATAAAAATCAAGATTTTTTTTTTTTATCTTTAGGTAGACAAAGCTGAACAATCCCGTAGTTAACTATCTGCGAGCAGTGGGATGCACCTGTCGCTGCAGACGGGATGCCTGTCGCAAACACCATTCTCATCCCACAGGAGGGAGGATGCTCTTTGCCCGGTCGAGGCCGTGCCAGCCCTGCTCCGGCCCAAGAGCACCGACGGGAGCGCTGCCGAGCCGGGCCAGCACAAGCCAGCCGGGACGCCTCCCGTGCGGTGCTCGTGCTCCACAGGCGGTCAGGGAGGGTGGGGTAACCAGGAAGGGACCTGGCATGACACACTGAACCACCCCGTGTCCCCGCGGCTGCACCTGCACCTGTCGGTGGGCACCCACAGGCGGGACCCGCCGCCGGCCCGGGGGTGACACCGGGGCGGGACCCGCCGGCAGCAGCAGCAGCCCGGGCACGGGGGTGTGTCCGGGGCGCGCCCGTGACGCCAGCGGGGCGTGAGAGCGGGTAACGCGGCCAGGGGTGGTCGGGGACGCACCTGGTCTCCTGGTTGCTGAACTTCTTGGTGACCNGGGGCACAGGTAACGCCGGCGGCCCCAAAGGGCACGGCGGGGCGGTGGGGGGGCCCTGCCCCTGCCCTTCCCTTTCCTCTTCCTCCTCCTGCACGTCCCGAGCCCCAAGCCCACGTGTCCCCCCCGCCCCCCCAGCTGCTGTCCTGCCTCTGGAGCCGCGTTCGGCCGGGCTGTGCCTCAGGCGTGCAGAGCTCCTGCACCTGAAGAGAGGCACGAAGGGAAGATCCTCATAGGGGCTCAGCTGCCTATGGGAATATGTGGTTCAGGTGACACCGTCACCTAAAAAGGCAATTGCCGAATACAGCTATAGCTAGGTATGTATTTAGTTAGATCTGTATCTAACTAGTTTTACTTACCAGAGCTGCCCTTAAATAACCCGTGACCGATTCTATATACACACTGTTCATTTTCCACTAACATGTTTTTGTCGATTGTTGCTTAGAAATAGCCTCACAAAGCAAACTGCTGTCTGAAAATTGACAGACAAAAAGGTCTTAGCTTTCAGGTGGGCTGTTTTAGGTTGTATGTACACAAATAAATAAATTGCATTGGATAAGTGACTTCAAAACCACCTCAGTTTTCCTGCCTTAAGCAAACTTTTGCTTCAAGGAGCAAGGTCTTGAACACATGTTTAATATAATTCTATCAATAGGATAATTCATGACTAAATAAACACCCGTGTTGCATAGTTCACTAGAACAGACAGTTTTAGAGCTGCTCAAAAGTCCTATCAGAGTAATTTTTCACTGATTCAAAATTCACAAACAGTGAATTCCAGTAAGTAACTTTTTCAATTAAAAAAAAAAATATCCAAACCAAGCAAGTTTATGTTCCAGATCAAATGTTTTATTCAACAGCTGGGTAGTAAATGGTTTGGGTTGGGGAGTTAGGGACTAATAGTTTGGGTTGCTATCATTCCCGTTCTCTGGTGGTCTATATACTTGCACAAATCATAGACACTTCTTGCTCAGTATCGCATCATTGCAGAGGTAATATAAACAGGGGATGCAGCTTATGGACAAGAATGGGAAAAATAAGTATTGTGACTTAACACACCATAATTCCAGAATTTATTCCAGTGTTTGATACATTGCTAATACCTCAGTACATGACAACTATTTAGTGGCCCACTTCGCCCTTTGTCCTCTTTGTATTTTCTCTTTATGCAATGAAAAAGAAATTTGTTTAACTGTCAGCACAGTAGGCTCATACAAGCATCTCAAGGTTAAACCTGTGATTCTTCCAGTTCATGCATCCTCTTCAACAACTAATTTTGTCAGCTACATTTTATTCTGAATTACTTGCAACTCCAAATTTTGTCCACTGTCCTCATTTTGTTGTGATTTTTAATATTAGTTATTCTAAAATCTTTAGCTTCTGTGACAGGACACCTCAGGTTCCATTAAGACTGCAGTTTCAAATCCGTGAAAAAGAAAATTTGCTGATATGACCTCAGGATTATCAGAACAAAAAGCATTGCTAGACAGAAAAGGGCAATTTAACTTCAAAATAATGTAATAAAGAAAAACCATACTTCATTGTTGACTCAAACAACACCAGAACATTTAAAATGATCTGCAAAATAAGAAAAAGGGAGGAAAACAACTTGGCCTGCAAAGACTTTTTTAAATATATGTTTGGCAGTACTGAACCTTACAATGAACTTGGTGATTGTCTTGACCCACTCTCTTTTTCTTTTTCCTGAGGTTACCAGTTAAAACCCTTGTCCTCACATTTAGTATATATTCCATTATTTTCTGACTTAGTGGGATACCCAAACAATTCTTTTCAGTCTACTAAGACTTTTGTGCCCAACAGCTAATTAGTGTTTATTCAGTAGCTACAATATAGAAACTGCAGTCATTAAAACTAGCTGTGGAGGCTGTCATATAAAAGAAATAATGTTGATTGACATTCTGATTATGATTATCTTTCCTTTGGTTGTGATAGACTAAAATAGTAGACTAGAATTCAAGAGTTAGTGCCTTCCTCACTTGAAGCTTTGTACTATTCTAGAGGAAAAAAAAAAAAATCATTCTTTTGATTCAATGAGAATAATAAGGAAAATACCTGCCTAACAGCAGAAAGTTAAACTTGCAACAGGAAATTGCTTTCTTCCTTTTATCATCACATTGTGGTTAGAAAAAGTCTGCCTGATATAGGATGTAATAATCAGCAAAGAACAAGAAAATGCTGTTTTCTGGTGACAATTTGTCAGTAAGTATTGGTCAATTTAACCAGGACAAAGACTGAAACAACTGTGAGTCAGCTGGATCTGAGAAAGTATATGTAATTCTGCTCCTGCAACAGAAAGAAATTCCAGCAAAGGTATGAGAGCCAAGGAAAAATAAGAGACTTTTAAATATCAGAAGCAGAAATTGGACTACCAAGAGACTCTGATTTACATAAAACTGAATAATTTCCACCCATCTTGCTTCCTTTGCAGTACAGTTTGCAAATCTTACCATACAGCTTGCTCTATGATTCTCCTTCCAGTTCCCATACTAAAAATTGTTACAGCCTGAAAAAATGTGAAAATATACAATCTGAATATCAAGCTACTTCATTCCTTCCTTTCACAGTCACAATTTGTAAAAGAATCCATTGACCAATTTCTGCCCTCAGTTACATCATTCAATTATCAAATGTTAGCAGATCATGGCTCTGGTCTTGAAAGAGTTGATCATGAAAAATCTGAGATTTAAAATAAACAGTTTCAGGCTATTTTTGTTGTGTGTATTTTTAACTGTTGGTGTGCATTTGATTGATGATTTCAAGATTTTCTCAGAATCTCCCTTAAAAAAAAAAAAAGCTAATATTTGCCTCTAATCACATGTCTTCAAGAGCATTGGCTTGAAGAATAAACAGCAAATATTAGAGGCCTTGATATGGAATAGAAGCAGCTGACAGCATTACAGTCACATCTGTCCAAACGTATTATCTCTGCATTTTGAGACCTGTGATTCTATTGTTTTCAAATGCTGATCTGGTTCTTCCAAAGCTTGTTCTATCCTGCAAGTATAAAAACATAAAAAGTTGTTAAATGAATAATCCTACAGAGAAAGCATAAAATTTTGTCAGAAAACCCCTTTAGTTGTTCCTACTGCTCAGTAACTTAGCATTTTCATCATGATCTTGGCCACCCACAGCTTCCAAATTCCCCTCGATGTACCCAACTTCCACATAGCTCCTGTAATCTCCCTCCCAGCTGTCTTCCAAATCTCCATTGTTTCCCTGCTTGGCTCTATGGCTTCCAATGAGCATTTCTAATGTTACCTCTGGATATTTTCTGAATACTGAATATTTCAGCTGCTGCTTCTATTTCAGATCCACAGGTCTATGATGTACTATTCAGTTGCTATTGAAATCTCTTTGATCACTTAGCTGCATTTTTCTCTGTCAGCAGATACAAATCCTACTGTCTCACCTACTTTATTCTGTAAAAGAGCTTTATTGCCTTCTTACATTTCTTCTGAAGGAAGATGCTAAGCCAAACACCTTTCATAAATTTCTTCTAATGTGCATCATAACACACCTTTCTCAGCTCTAATCATCATCTAAGAAGTGCACTTTATACAATGCATGATCAATGGAGAGAAAAGAAAGAATTTTTAAATTTCAGGTACATAAATTTAACTGTTCACTGCATGCTTTGTTATCTGGACATTTTCACATCAATGGTCTAGACTGTTCTTAGCTCCCTACTTATCTACACAGTGATGTTCTCTGCTTCTCTAACAGATTTTCTCTTAAACTGCCTTTGATTGAGCAACAAAAAAAAAAAATGTCTTTTGCTGCCGAGAAACCCAGAAAACTGACCACTATTTTTCCAGTCTGATCTTTGGTGGCCGTCTTTCAACTGCAGTAGCAATGATTTTGTTATTCTTGTAGCTAGGACAAGTTACAAAACTTAATATATATGCCATCTCATAATGCTGCAGTTTTCCCAGACATCTTACAAAGTACCTTTCAGATACCTTTCAAGATTCTTATATCTAAAAACGTACTATCTGGGTTCTGTTTGTCTGAACATAAATCTTCTGCCACATAACAGTAGCTAAAATGGTAAACTGCAAATATTCTTTAGGTAGTGCAGTATTGCTATTTTTTTTTTCCCTAGCAATTTAGACTGGGATCCTTCCATTTGAGTTTCCCAGTGAACCATGAAATATTTTAATTTTTGCAGGAAGATTTAGTTCCTACTACTAAATGATTTCTCAACTTTTTCAATGAAAATAACCATATACTGTTTAAATTCCTTTTCCCCCAATTTACTTCCAGTTTCTGTAATACCTCTTTCTTTAATTCCTTTTCACTGTTTTTTCCCTTTATGCCATGATTTTGCCCACTTGAACTCCAAAGAAACAGTAGCTCATAATCTTCATCTGTGAATACTCTTTTACCTCTGATTCCCCCAGTTAGACAACTACCGGTCTTCAACATCTTCTGTGTTACCACATGCCTGTGTAAATAAAGGCAAGACAGCAGACTAATCTTGGAACTAAACAAGCACTAAGGATTGCATTATTGGAGAAAAAAAAAACATATCAATGCCAAGGTAAGGTGGAAGTATAGAGTAGATCTTTATTAATCATCCATTGAGGTATCAGAGGCAAAAGACCAACTCTCCAGAAGACTGTTTTCTACCCCTCTAAAAATAGCCTAGTTCAAGATAAAAGATCAAAGATTTCTGTTTCTTTTGTAAGACAAAAGCTTGTGCATTCTGCTTCAGGCTAATTTAGAAAATTTTATCTTGTCTTTTATGCATCTTGATTCTAAGTAGGGGCAGTCACAGGACTCCAGCTTAGCCTGCAAGCCTGTCTTACTCTTTAATCTTCTACTAAATGAACACATCACCATACTGTGTCTCAGTTCTGTCAAATCACATTTTCCAAAAGAAAACCATTCTGCATGGACATTTTTGACTGGAAAAAGATAAGGAAAGAGAAGCAAACGAGAAGAAAGGAGATCACAATCTGAGACTGCACTCTTTCACATCATGCTTGCACAACCACAGGCACTTGATTTTGACTCTAGTCAGAGGCAGAATGTCAGGTATGTCTCTCTGAGATTTGGTCTGACCCAGTACAGCCTTTCTAATGTTATGTTCCTGTATTCTGACAGTATGCAAATCCAGGGTGCCAGGTCAAACTAAAAAAACAGTCTCCTTGAAAGTAGACAGCCCCCAGTCTATTTTGAAAGTCACAGAGAAGATTGCTGCGATGTCTATGATGCTCATTTTACAAACATTATTGCACTACTTCTACTTTAAAAGCAAGATCATGCATTCAGATTACATAAACTTTCCATCAGCTTAGGGTAAAACTTGCCTAGGGAAGTTTTTAGGAATTGCCTTGTGTTTTCTCTGGCTGTGGTTATGCAATGAGACACAAGAAGACTTCCTCGCTTCCACATCTGAGTGAGTATGCCATGTCAGGACAAGATCTGCAAGTGGACAATTATTTATCTACTACCTCTTGATAACAAATAAGAAGCACACCAAAACGAAGAGATCTGAAGTACACTCTAGAAACAAAACAGGACTGAAAAAGAATCCATCTATTACTGAGTCAAAACTTCCCTTCTCCTTTGTGTTCCCACAGTATGATTGCTATGAAATACTGCTAGTTATTTTAGAAATTGGCATAGAACCTTAATATAACACCAGATGAAAAAAAAAGCTTTTTGTAATATTTGGGGGATAAAAAAGCCCACAGAAAATTGAACAAAGGATTTGGCAAAAAGGAGAAAAATTCTTTTCCATAAATATTCTGAAGAAGGTTGAATAAACTCCACTGTGGTGTTATTATTTGAGACAGATGTATAAGTTGTGTGTTTTACTCAAAACTGATGTGAGAAGTATTTTCCTCCCTAGATATAGGCATGTAAATCAAGTTTCACTAACACCAGCATAACAAGTACTAAAAGTTAGATGAAACACAAGACCTGGTACGCCTAATTCACCTTAAGTCACTTCACTTTCAAAATGTTTTGTCATGTTGCCTGTGTTCATATACAAATCAAACCAAATGAAAGATATATCACTATTATTTATTTATTTTTTAATATCCCAGGTTGGTTTCAATGATAGTTAAATTAGTTAGCTGCAGAATTGAACACATGGGGGTTTACTTAATTTTTACTCCAGAGAGAAACTATGGCGTCTTGTGTTTATTAGCTTCATTCTCATTAAAAATAAATTCTTTCATGCCCCATGATCAGGTGAAGACTTACTGTGAAGTGGAAGGAAGGAGAGTGAGAGACCAATATAGAAGTACTGCTTCTGTGGTGCCTGAATTCCCAAGTGAAGTAGGAACTGCCATGGACCCACTGAGACTGCCAATGGAACTGCTGACCTCCTTAGTGAAAGGTCATTGACTTCTAAGGAGGAACACATATGTAGAGAACATTTCCATTTCAAAGCAGACCTACTTACATGTGGAATTTCATATCACGATTCTTATGAGACACATACTGTTTAAAAAAAATAAATAAATTACTAAATCAGAGTAAAATACAGCAGATATTTCCGCAGAGCTTGGCAATTGTACAATTGAGTACAGTTGCTTCACACTCTAAAGGTTTCCCCCTGGATTAGAAGGAACTAGAAACTTTCAAGTGTATATATGTAGGTTTGCAAGACTTTGCAAGAGCAGAAAGCAATTGTCATACAGTTAAAAAAATTTCTACATTTACAGGTCATGCAAAGACTTCAGATAATTTAGCATCCTAAAATATCTGAAGCCTTTACCAGGAGGGAAAAAAAAAAAAAAAAGAGAGAGAGTTATAAATGGGGCAGGAAGTATATGTACACAAACCTACTTCAAACTATTCACCCATTAATGTTCACTTCTATTGTGAGGCTAAGCAGAGAGAAATAAGTATTGAAGAAATATAACTTGACAGTGCCTACTTCCTTCTAAAATTATTTTAAAATAGTATAAAGTCCTCAGTTATTTTGTTTCAACATGATGGTATAATAATAATAATAGGTCCTAAAAGTACTGCATGGGTTTGTTTTCTGATCTTGTCTCATATCCTGACTTCAAATTACTCATGAAGTTCTACCCTAATATTCTGTGAAGCATATGAGTGAATAAAATTACTTTTAAACAAAATACATAATAATGCATCCATTGAGTAACCTTATGATTTGGATGAAAGTTAAAGCTTTGTATGTATATAAACTTATTGCCTTTGGTTCAAGGACTGTTTTCATCAAATCATTCACAGGATTCTTGTATTATTTATATCAAATGAGGATTCTGTATTTTAAAATCTTCTTTGAGATATTTAGATCTTTCAAAAATCTTTAAATCTTCTAATTTTCCCCTCTGTAAGTCCTATAATCTTGTTTCCTGCTTCCTGTTAATCTTTATGGAACTATCTCACAAAGGAAAAGGAATATAAGGTGCACATGTTTTTAAAAAGAAATAAATTAAAAATCTCAGGCCATTTCTTGCCTTGACAACAATCACACTAAGAGAAATCTCCTGGGTTTTTCAAGAATTAAAAAAGTAAAATATCTGCACTCTGCCCCTTTATCTATCCTGTTCCTATGTTTGTCTTGACTAACTATATTGGAACTTTCACAGGTCTCCATAAATTCTATAATCACGTCCAGGGACACAGTCACAGCACAGCTTTTGCCACTGGGTACTCCAGTGCTAACAAAGGGACAAGGTTTCTGGGAGGCAAAGAAAGATGAATTATTTCCACGAGAAAATATTCTGTATCAGGAAATGTGAAGTTAAGTTAGTTTCATGAGCAAATATTCTGTATCAGGAGCCTTGGCAATCTGGTAGCAACAACATACCATTTAGCTTTGTTAGAGAAGCAAAAAGGACATTTGCAGTTTTACACAAACAGTTGTATCGAAGAGACAGCTGTAACAGCAGCATACAGCCTGAATCCACCTCCTGCTTGCACAGACCTCTGTTTCCCCTCCTGTTCTGGTGGTAGTGATGCACGTTGCATACAAGGGGATTGAGAAAGAAGGGTGAAAAGAATGAGGGAACAGTTAAGAATAGGGTGGGGGAGAGAGAAAGGGTTTTGTCACCTTGCTTCCTGATTAGCCTTCCTAAGTCTCTACAGCATTCTAACATCCCACTTATCGTCACCTGAATCTTCTCCTCTGTCCTTTCCCCAACACGTAACTCCCCAAAACTTTCTAAATGCCATGGTCTGACCAGCTTTCCCAGACTCCAGAACATCACTAACATTTGTCATCCTTCCCCTTATGCTTCTTTTTATTGCTCCAAACCCTTTCTGACAGGACTCTCAAAACTGCATTTCACCAACATGCTGTGAAAGAAACTGGGAGGCAGCTCTTTATGGTTATGGTTAAAAGGACCTTTTGCATGGGAAAGGTCTAGATGCATCCTGCTAACTAAGCAGCAAAAATGCAAGACAATGGAAATATTGTTAAGGTTCACACCAAGAAGATATAAAGTGTTTGTGAAGCTCAAGAAGAGATGAGATGCACAAAATCTATGAAGTATTAATCACAAGGAGGAGAATTTTTTCAAGCAGTCAGCAGAAGCCTACAAAAGACAGCACCTAATGATACATGGACTCATCAAATCTGTTGGAAAACCAAATGCACAGGGTGCAACAAGCTTATATACCAGTGAATTAAATACATCCAATAATTTTCCTAGTCAAAGTAGCGTGTAATTAGAATAAATCTCTTAGTTTCCAAATCAGTGTTGTGTGCAAACAGCCTATTGATAATGACCCCCAGAATGACACTGCCCAAGAAGTATTTGGGGAAAGCACTAGCTGGAAGGGCCAAACTCACACCAGGGCACAGTGTAACAGTTTGTTAGCACAAAGGCTCATGCTCTAAAGGTCGGCAGTACTCTCAGGCATGCTGAAATCTCCTAGCATAGGCAGGCAGAGTCACTCCAGAAAATTGTTCTGGCAATGATTTCTCCCTTGCTCTGTCTCCCCTCTAACCTCCCCCCTTCCCAACCAGGCAAATTAGAAGCTACTGGTGAAGTGGCTATTTTCAATTTAATTTTCACTAGAAAATGGCTGAAAACATGAAGGTGGGAAGCAAGATGACAATGTCAATGAGAAGAGTTCATTATTGTAAAGAGAGGAAGGAGTCAAAGGATTAGAAGGAAAATAAACCAAACTGTAACACATTGAAGGACCAGGCAGCTGGAGTCTTCTGGAAACTTAATTTAAATGACAGAAGACTGCCAGGAAGATAGCATTAACTAAAGAGGTCTATAAATGGAAAGAGAACAGCAAACCTCTCTGATGCTAGACAGACAGCAAAGATAAGAAATGATAGTGACTGTACCAAGAGTTTTAGAACAATGTGAGAATTAAAGAGAAATTGTGCAAGGAACACAGACATCCCTCCATAAGTATGAAGAAAATAATATAAGGGATTAACACAGGGGAATAAAATCAGAAGGCGTTAAGGGACATAACAAGGATTTAAAACAAATAATTAAAAAAAAACACTAATCAAACAAACAAACAAACAAAAAAGGTCATTTGCTTACCAGCAAAAGAAAACTCTTGGAGTTAATTATGCTCTTGGTAAACTGATTTACCTCTGGAAGTGCCAATATCCACTAACTCACAAGGAAAACAAGAGTGGAAAGGCATTTCTATTCAGTGTCAGGACTGACAGGTAATTTTCAGTGCTTAAAATGGATTGCTCTGCACAGAAAAAGTGGAGAAGATAGACAAATGTAAACATTCCTAGAATGTGAAATGCTTTTGATAGAGTCTTCCACAGTATCCTATAGCCAAAATAGTGAGATGGGTGCTACTGAGGTGGATAAGTTGGGTGGAATGTTGTCTGGCTCATCAGGCTTGGAGGGTTGTGGTCAACTGTACAAAGTTCAACCAGCAGCTGGTTACCTGCCACATGCCTGAGGGATTGATACTGGAGCTAATGCTGTTTAATTTATTTATTAACAACCTGAGCAGTGCGATAGAGGTGCACTCAGGAAGTTCATGCACAATAACAAATGGAGAAGAGGGGTTGATATGCTGTTGGACAGGTCTGCTATCCAGAGAAACTTCAACAGACTGCAGAAATGGGAACCTCATGGAAATCTCAACAAAGGTAGATGGCCTGAACCTGAAGGGCAATAAGCCCGGTACATGCTCGGGACAGACCAGTTACAACACAGCTTTACAGAAGAGGATCTGGGGTTCCTGGTGGAACACACTGAATATGAGCCAGGAATGCGCCTGTGGCAAAGGCAGCCCACGGCAACCTGGGCTGCATTAGCAAGAGTGTGGCCAGCAAGGCAAGTGTTTCCTTCTCCCCCTGCTCACCCTTTCGGGGGCACTGTGCAGAGCTTTGAACTCTCCAATACAAGAAAGACACAGACACACTGGAATGCATTACAGAGCCACTGGGATGGTGAGAGGGACAGCACACAAAAAGGAGGAGGAGAGGGCAAGAGAACTGGGCTGGTTCAGCCTGAAGAAAAAACAGAGGGATATTGCTGCTGTCTCCAAACACCTAATGAGAGGTTACAGGGATGGTGGAGCCAGGCTCTTTTCAAAGGTGCACAGTGATAAGAGGAGAAGCAAGGAATACAAGTGGGAACATGGGGAATTCTGATTAGAGACAAGAAAATCTGACACTGAAACAGGTTTCTCAGGGAGGCTGTGAAATATTTGTCCTTGGAGATACTCAAAACTCAACAAGGCCCTAAGCAACTCAATCTGATTTGATTTACTTTGAAAAGGAGTCTGGACTCTAAAAGTTCCTTAAAACATATATGATTTCATGATTTTAAAAAAGAGCTGATTGATTTTGAAGGCAGTCAAGAGTTGGAACTGCTAGATATCTGAGAGGAGCTATCCCTTTCTTTCCTCAGAGAATATTTTCTCAGACAATTATAAACTTGCCTTCAGTAGAAACTCTTCTTTGTAGAATCTGTGTAGATTTCACATTGAATCATAACATAAAAATAATTCTTTCAAGGTGGCAAAACCTTGATATTCCTGTCCTGACTCCTCCCTGCCTGTCAAGACATAACGGAAACAAGAGTGAAGCCACGCCTAACATGTCCAAGGAGGCAAATTCACCTTCGCCAGCAGCCTGAAAATTACAGGTCTTGTCATCAGTTGAGATAATTCTTGGTCTAAAATCATCCAGAGGAGTTGCTCTGCTTCAGAGAGAAGACTTTTTGCCACTGTTTTACACTTAATTGGAATTCTTTCACCCATTTCCAATAGTTCCAATCACCTACACAGCATGGAAGGATCTCTGTGCTGAAGACTTAAAATTGGACCATTAATTTAGATTTTCTATTTAAAGAATTAATGTTCTGCACATAAGTATTTTATCAGTGACAGGTCCTTCAAAATTACAGAAATAACAATCACCTCTTAACACTAAAGTACAGTACTCCCAAGGCTACACAGGGGACTGGGGGAGAACTCCTTAATATTTATTTATTTTCTACAGGCTTGCCCAGATTAAAAAAAAATCAGACACTGCTGTCCAGCAAACTAAAGGCCATTACTAGGGGCAGAACAACACTGCCGCTAGGTCTGGTCTATCTTCCATAGGCATAAAAATGTTTAATTTTATGCAATGCTGACAATCTACAGTGAGACTACAGATAAAAGGACTAATTTTCTTCCCCTAGACCTAAGTGCTTGTGTACAACAGAATTTCACTTTTTGCTGTCAGATCTTACACGGTTTCAAACTTAGTTCTAATTTCTCATTGTTCTCAGTGATCGGAACAACAATAAACTATACATGGTTTTCTTCAGTGTAAGGTGATTTTATGTTTTTCGGCCCTAGTATTCTTAGCATTTGGATTGAACATTCTTGTAAAAGTGAGAACCTAACCTCTACATGTAATTTAAGAGAAAACACATTATTATTCAATGAAGAACATCACTGACTAGGTTGGAAACGGGCACAAGTGACAGCAGAGCCAGGCTTTAGTTACCTTGGGAAGGTGAGGCCTTGTAAAAGCTGCTCTAAAAATGTTCTATGTCTTCATATTTCCAATTATGTTTCCCTTCCACACCATGTGTGTGTTTTCCTACATTTTTATCATTTCCCCTTCATACAGTAGTCAGGTGCTCTGTACTCTTATCTGGGTCTGATCACAGTTGCATGCATATTCCTTTTCAGTAGCACTCCATAAGAGAGACAGAGGAAAAGAGACAATATGCAATCTTTTTTTCATTAAATAAATTCATTTCAATGGGATGTAATGCTTTGATAAGATCAAGCTTTTCACAGTTTCAGAGTTAAATTCCTGACTGCAAGGTCCATGGGACAAGGCTCCTGTTTTCCCCTTATTTTTTAGTACAAAAGTTGTATATTATGGGCATTATATAAGATACAGCTATCATGATCTGAATTTCATTACTTTCTTCTGGAGTAGCTAAGGGATTTTATACAAAAGGTTATATAGTCCAGCTAAGCTCCTTATATCCCCCATCCTCCAGGAAAGAAAATCACTTCCACAAAAGGACATGGACAGAACAATGATCTCATTAGGGAGAGTGCGCTGTATTCTCACGACAAGGAAACTTGCCACTTTTCTTTAAGTGTTTCCCCTGAGGCTGGTATGTGCCTTGGTTTCTATAGGAGGAATTGGCCCCAGCTTTTTGTAGATCCTGAGGGAGGGCTGGAAGATCACTGCTATCACATAGCTTTATAAATCTGCTGGATTTTATTCAATTTTTTTTTTCCTTGAAATACAGAATAATCCTTAGGGTACTGAAGCAGAGTTGTAGCTTTAAACAATATTATGGCTTTTCCCCCCCCCAGTACCCTCAAAAGCAGGGGGAAATGATGCATCCTTTCCCTTCCATCTTCTGCACAACCAGATAACTTTGCCTCCAGTCACCAGACCACTCAGAAAAAGAGCACTGGGTAAAAAGTATGTAGGGATGTTGCCACTTGTTCCACCTCTATAGACATGAAGCACAGAGTATAGGTATGAACTGTGAGATGTGGGAGAGGACCTACCAAAGAGCGAAGATAACTTTTATTTCCACTTTACCCTTTGCAAAAAACATTCTAATACTATTAAGTGAAAATCCATAAGGCCTTCAAAAGTCTCTGGAATGCTTAAGAACAAAATATTATTGCTTTTTGGTATTTTGCAGACAGGCCTTATGCTCGTACCTGGGCGATTAAGATGTAAAAATGTCAATTCAATTTTATTGCAGAAAGTAACTTAATCTAGTTTATTGTGAACATGGAGAAGTTCTTCAGCAGTTTTCCAAAGGCAGTTTCAGGCACTGGATTGTTTAACCTATTTTTTATTTTATGCTAATAATTAAATTTTATTTTATGTATATAGTTATATTGCAGCTGGATTAGAATGGCCCAATTACTTTTTATCTCATTGTCATTCCAAGATGTTGTAGCACTGCAGTATGTGATACTGTAAAATAAGCAGTATTTAGGATTCAGATGATAAAACTCTGGATCATCAGCAAGAGGATACTTTTAGTTCCATTTCAAACCTAGTGACTCATTATTTTTCAAAGGCAATTTCAGATTCACGTAGTACTCAGTTCACATTTAACAAAAGAAGAGCAATATTGAAGTAAATGTTACCCACGAAACATGTTGCAGAGGCTGAGGAAGGAATGAAAACAAAAAGTAAAACAAAAGATGCTCTTAAATTGCATGAAGAGAAAAAAGGAAACAAAAACAGAAAGAGAAACACTGCTAAAACCTCCATGCCTAAGTTTCAAAAAAAAAAAATTGTCTGCAATTCTCAACGATGGCTTGCAAACCACTTGCTTGGATCACAACATAATAGAATGACTACATGACAAAGCCCTTCAAACTTGCCTGTATAATTTATCTTCTCCAGTCACTGATATCCAGAGGGTCAAATGTCTATTTCTGAGAGCCTAAATGAATCATTAAAAGCAAAATTAGTCAGCAATCATATTTATTGTAGCAAGTTGAAAATTAGCTACTTTGTGGCTCAAATTTAAAGATAAGCAGAAAAAAAGAATGCAAATTTTACCTGCCATCCATAATTTTTTGAAAGGACTCAGTGAGACACAGGGAATGCCCAGTGTTCCTCTGTGGGACCCAGACCTCTCCTTGGAAGTAACAACATGATGATAAAAGTCTAGCTTGATTCTTTTATCAGTTTCCACATGTTTATTAATTTCAGATACAACAAATTGCAACCATGCTCTGAAAACTAAATTAGGTTCTTCCCAGCTCAATACTGCTTCTGAAGCCCTCATTTGTTCCCTTATATACACGCAAAATGTTTTTGGATGACCCAACCAGATTTATGACCACTGATAAGGTGAGAACATGGGTATTCCACTGTGCACATTTATCTAGTGTATTAAGCCCAAGAAACACATCCTGTAGGACATGAGGAGGGAAAACCACATGCAAACAGAACAAATTAATTTGTAAATGAAATTATTACATGTGGATGGAGTTGATATAATGGCTCATCCACTATGCCAGAGTCTCCTATTCAAGCATGCAGTGTAAAATAAAACTGCTGTCACAGGAGCAACAGTGGGACACGTATTGTGGTTATACCCAAAGTAGGTTTAAAATCATCAAAAACACATGAAACAATGAATCTGAATTTCACCTCATGATATCTATGACCAGTGAACTACAAAATATAAAGACAAGACTGCTTTCTTCACAGTCAGTGGTGGTTGATTGTTTCTAAACCTGAACACTTGTATTAGCAGAACTATTTAGAGAATTTGACCTTTAGTCACAAATTGTTTTAAGTTGGTGCAGGCAATGAATTTACTATTTTTTGCAAATACTGAATGTTCCACACTGATGCATGCTTCTGCTTGTTTTTACTGTTAGAGCAAAGAAAGCATGTACATTTATTTGAACTTCAAAATCAGAAAACAAAACTTCACATCTCCACAGAGAAATGTAGTTCTTCTGATTGGTTCTATTCCTCCAAGGAAAAAAAGTACGAGGATATGAGGATGGATGGGGGGGACGATGTAGTCTGTCTTGTTCTTTCTGTGTTATGGTTTAGCTGTGATGTTTTTGTTTGCTTGCTTGCATGGTTCTTTTTTGGTTTTTTGTTTTTTTTTGTTTGCTTTTCCTAACGTAATTCTGGTCATAATTACAGCAACAGAAAAAAACAAAAAGCCCCAGAATCTTAGAAAAGAGAGGATGTGTCCTTTCAAAGGTCAGAATTAAACAATTTTCACGAAACAGTATTTTTAAGAGTGATGTTTTAAGAGCAGAAAAATTCAGCATAATGGAACTGACAGTTCCAAGAGATGAACCAATGAATGACATGGATTTACCCCTCAAGTTCCTTTCTTGGCCAGGTGTGGGGCCACCTACTAATTGTCTGCTTGGAGCACAACACAGTCTCTCATCATGCTGTGATGCTTTTACAGTATAGATTCCTGTCTGAGATGCTCTGCTGATATATTAACTGATCATCTATAGTTTTTATAGCTGTACAGATTTTGCAGTAGATTGAGAACTTTAATGAAAAAACCATGAATCACACAAACCAATTTCAAACTAATTTCCCTCTAGGGAATTACAGGCAGTAATTCTTATTGACCTCTAATTTCATTTAAAATTATTATGTTAATAGCATTAATAAAATGTTAGTCATCAATGTTTTCCCATAATTTTGCAGAGAATAACTAGCAATTCACCAATGCTACAAGCTTTTGTGATTTGACTCAGTCTCGCAGGCTTAATGGATGTGATTAAATTTTTTTTGCAGAGTAAACATTTGCAGTGTTTCCCTTCTTGCTCCTGTCCCAACCTAAGCAAATAAACTGACTGCCAGCATCAGTCTCATGCTTCTCATGTGAAACCTATTGTGAACTTTCAAAGCCCAGTACTGTAAGAGAGAACCTGATGTACTTCTAAATAAATTCACAGATTATTTGCTTCACAGTTTTGAACAATTAAGGTTATGGCCCCAGTCATTTGTCTAAAAGATATTCTGTGGGAAACTAAATGCAATTAGTGAAGAAAATAATTCTTCCTCTTTTCTTTCCCATTGCTTAAAATCTCTCTCCAGAATAAAGTATTTCCCCCACATCCATTTTTCGCTACACGAATAGTTTTTCTTTCTTGGAATTTGAAGAGAATTTTTAGGAAATACTGGGATCCTCTGCAGCTTTTCAAACCTAGTGACACAGCACACTCATTGCTGGAGACATACCTAAAAGCAAAGCGACACTGAAGATGAAGTCCTGCATTTCTGTAGCCAATGTGTTTCCAAAGGCCCTGGGCTCTGTGATTTCTGCTTCTGTTGATGCTGTAAAAATAACATTGGTGAGATGGCAGTAATGTGCCCACAGCAGCAGCAGACAGATACACTGGGGGTCAAAATTTTTCTTGTTGGGTGTTTCTTGTTGAGTGTTTCTTAATCCCAGATCAAAGACCTCATGAGAGAAAGGAGAAAAGTGGGGCCTGGTTCTAATGTTCTCTGCCCTAAATATCACTTCTTACAATAACTTTCTGTACATGGTCTCTTCTATTAGGATATGAACAAACTTCCTAAGACAGACCAGTCTTGCCTACTCAGGCCAGCAACCAGAGGATATGACAAGATGAAGAGCTTCCTTTCAGCAAGGTTATTTGTTTGAGGGGTTTTTTTCTTCTTGTTAATTCAGTTCCCAGTTGATGACCTTCAGCAGTTACAAAATACAGATGTTAGCAGAAGTAACCAGGACAATTGCCTTTGCTAGCCAGGGGTTTCAACACTTCTGTATACAGTCTCTAAACTGTTCTCATTCAGGGTGGCCCTCAAAATCATGGGTCAGGGGAGCTGAAGTAAACTGGAGACATCTTCTAATTAGGGGGCATTAGGGGACTGTCTTGGTGACATCAGGGCTCCACAGTTTTCCTTGGCTAGCTGGGAGATTGCAAACAGAATTTAGGGTGCTGCTCTTGACCTAGAAAAGCACTTAAAAAAGTTTTTTTGACCACCCATGTCTTTCCTTTGGCAATACCAGTCAATATTAGCAAAGGTGTTTAGCTTCTACATGTTAAAAAAAATTAAAATACTTTTTCTCTCTGGAATTCATGAAGCTGCTAGTGTTCACACTGAGTCAGTGTAGCCAAAGATTTCAAGATGTGCCTATTCAAATAAAACTGGACTATAAAGAAAAGAAATTCCTGTAAATGAGAAGCAAATTGCTGGTAGGATTCATCTCATCAACATCTACATATTTACAAACTATACTTCTATAATTGCACTAGCACCCTGGACCCCCTGCAAAGCTCCCATTTAGAGGCAGTGGAGGAAAAACCTGAACATTTCTTGAGCACAAATAACCTGGCTTCTTTTAGATATCTTCATTAGGATGAGAGGGATTCTGTTGCAGAATTGCCCATTGTTTACCTGTTACCTAAAAAGTGAAGGTGTAATGATTAGTATTTGTTTGTTAAATGCCAAACTGATTGTTAAGGCAAAAACAATATAGTTGGCATTCTGTTTGAAAATAAATAGATGCAAGAACCAAATCTCCTTACCTTTCACTGGGACAAAAGATGCATCCATAAATTTAAAATGAGCCTCTTTTGGTCCAGAAGGGGCAGTACAATAAGTAACAAAATGAATAAGCAGAATCAGTTCCTCTCACATTTTTAAAGGTATATTCAGTTAAAATCTGTACCAAATTTTTATACTTTATTGTGAGATTCAGAGGCTTATATTAAATATTTGCTTTCTACTGCATCTCCATTTAGGCTGATACAAAACAGACGCTAAAATCTTTGAAAAAGTACAGATCTTCCTGTCAGTCTCATAATTTGCATGCAAAATATTATGTGCAGGATTTTCCTTAAGTGATTTCTGTGTTTTTTCTCTTGATTGTTCTAGCTCTTGGAAGAAAGATAAATATGCCCCTTCTGATTTGCTTGTTTAACCTGATAAGGTACTAAGATTAATTTTTCTTTCATACATTTGCTAATAAGGAGACATTAGCAATCAGAAGATAGTCTCATTAAGCATTTGATTCACACTGGATAGAGGCGTAGCATTACATTTCTCTAGTAGCATTGGCCTCATTCAACAGATTTTAATGAAGGATTGATTTTGATGTCATCTTTAATGAATACATGAACTAAAAGATTAAGTCTTTCAGTCAAGCTTATCTGAGACTCTGAAAATAATTGAAAAGCTTAAAGTGACAGACTGGGACAAGACTACTCTAATGTAAAGAAACCACTAAAAATATCGGGCTGTCAATTTGGCTATCAAATATTGATTGAGTACTTGCACAGAAAAAACAGAAGTGAATATTCATTTCAGAATTAATTAGGATATATTCCAGAATGATCAATTGATCTCCTCCACACTTCGTATATACTCAAGAGATTTCAATAAAGCCACAAAATACATCTAACAAGTGCAGACGCTGCTGCTTGCATGATAACCTTTTCAAACTGGAGCAGCATCTACTTTTCCTAGGTAGTTTTAGATAATATGGAATGAGAAAAGACAACTGACAGCAGCAGCACAATTTAACTTTAGATTTTTGCATCTTTTCAGAATGTAATCTCTGTGTTCTAATCTTCTATCACTAGATTTATTTTCTTTTTTTACTAAACAAAAAATAATTTTAAAAAATTACTTCACTTAGTTTCTGTGTGCTTTTTGTCAAAAGTCATGCCATGATTTAAGTATCAAACCTGAATATGTCAGAGATAAGATATACATTTACCAGTTTGAATGAATTTTCCTTTTATAATAAAAAGTCTTGACAAAAATAAATTTACCATTTTCTTTTTATCTGTAACTATTTCTTTGCCATGCACTATGACCTACAACATTCTTCTTACGACCCAGTAGTTTTATCTTTGGAGGTCAGAGAGTGATATTGCAGCAATCCATGAGGGTGAGCTGTATATACAGAAAACAACAGGAGAACTTCTAATTATTTTCCTTTGTTGTGAACCAGGTAGGTCTAACTTAGGATGGCAGCAGTGAAACATATATTTAAGTAAGGAATCAACTTTTCTTTTCACCTCTCAATTGAAGTGAGTTGTTTTTCCTTCTCTACGTTTATCCATTCTTTAGTCTAATGGACCTTATAGACCTACACAATCAATGAGACTATAGAACAGGAAACCTTTAAAATCACAGTCTTGGAAAAACTTATTTGTAAATAGAGACACACACATGCACTTTGGAAATCCATGCAAATATCTATAAATTTCTACAGCAAAGAGTACAGATTATTTCAAGGTGGATATAGGATAATTTATTTCTTACTAGTTTTTTCTGTTGATCATTTTATACTTTGTATTACCTTTCCTTCTTTGTTCCCATTTCAATTCAATTTCTTCTCTTGTTCAAAATAAAAGTGCAGAAAAGGGACAAATGTCTGTACTCAAATATTTTATGCTTTGACTTCCAGAAGACTTGAGGTAATATTAGAAATATTTCTGAACAATTGCACTGTTTCTTTTTTCTCCCCCCAACTGAAATCTAAAGATAGACTGACTGTAATAGAAGCTATCTAGCTTTCATATTACCTGATCCAGCAGACAAAAAGAAAACAAATTTTTCATTTAATGCTTCAACACCTGCCTTGCTTAAATGCATTGCTGTAAAAAAGAGTTTTATTTTTCTTGCAAAGAATCATCACAGACAGCCTCTTCCCAATTCCACTTGCAGGTATTTAATGTCTAAGGGAACTAAAACTAAGAGTTTGGTTATGAAAATAAAATAAAAGACTCGGTATTACTGTAAAATGACTTGATTTCACCTGGTGAAATCAGAAACCTTTTAATGAAAAAAAATATTTTAAAATGCCTCTGTTCAAGGATACCCTTTTTTCTGAGAATCACCATTCAGCAGTCAATGCTCACTAGTGACACTGCTGTAACACAGCAGAGATTTTGAAGCACCCACCCTAGACCCTTCGATATGAACACACTGGCTGTACTTGCCTCTACCTATCCTTCAGTCTTAGTTCACACTTTCAAATGAAAAAAAGATGGCATGAGTTTTTATATAACACTGGAACCATCTCCAGTCACTTTCTTTCCCATCCTGCTTGAAAAATGGGATATTCTATTTGAATGGGCCACACAATTCAATGCTGCAAAGAGGTTCCAATGGCACCGACTCCCTATCCTCATTTTTGAAGTTTTCATCCTACCTTTTAGTTATGTCTGCTTTTCCCTACCTCCAAGCTTTTTCAATGTTTCATCTGCTTGAAAAAAAATTCATTTTTGTATTCAATACTTTTAGTTTGCTGGTACTGGCAAGGTTCCTAGTCTGCACTATTTTTAAGAATGAAAATGACAACAAGTTTCTTTTCTAGTATGATGCTAATGTTCTTTTTTCACTTCCTCTGGCAACTCTCTCCTTGGGATTTCAGGTATCTTCAAATCTATGTCACCATCCCTCCCCCCACTGGGCTTTGACACATTGCAGGAAAAGCCCAATTCTTTGAGAACTGCCTAAACTCTGCACCTTTTTTTTCCTTGGAAACACTGAAAGCTTGAAAGCTACTCATGTGTCTGATGATTTTTTGGTTTATGGGCTTCATTTTTCTGTTTCTTTGCTATTTGTGAAACAGAAATGTCCCCAGCTTAAAAATACTATCAATATTAATCCCCATGACAGGTTTCATCTACGGCTATGTGACTTTCTCATTTTGCCTAGCACAGCTCTTTGGCATGCCTGTTGTTAAAAGCACACTGAACTTGAGATAATTGCAAGACATCTGCTCTTTCTTCACACAGCTCCAGAAGCCCATCCCTTGTAATAAGACTTTTTTTACATTCCAATGAGACATTTTGGAAGTTCAGCCAAATTCAGTTTAAGACCTGGTTGTCAATAAAATCTTCCAGACAAAATCCTCCAAGTCAAAACTGAAAAATTATACAAAAAGGTTAAAAAAAATTGTTACTTCGAACACTGGCTACAAACATTAACCAGGCTGTTGACTAAAAGTTCTCACATACTCTCTGAACTCTTCTACAAGGATACATAAAAGCACTGGCCTTTGAGAACACCACCACGAGCGGGCTAAGAACAGCAGACAGCCCAGGGGACAACTGGCTGGAAGACAGCTTAGTCGCAAAGGGGGTCCTGGAAGTCAGAAGTTTACACGAAAAGCATCCTTGGCTTCATTAGCAACAGTGTGGCCACCAAGCCAAGGCAAGTGTTTCCCTCCTACTCTGCTCAGCACTCATGAGATCCTTTCAGAGGTGCTGTGCAGAGCACTGAACTCCCCTGTACAAGAAAGACACTGTCACACTGTGGTGCAGCTATCACTGAGCCACTGGGATGGTCAGAGGGACAGCACGCAAGAGGGAAGGGGAGAGGCTGAGCAGACTGGATTGGTTCAATCCTAAGAAGAGGAGACCCAGAAGGATATTCCTGCTGTCTGTAACTATATAGTAACTATTGGTAGGTTATAGAGATGGTGGAGCCAGACTTTTCAAAGGCACACAATAACAGGATGAGACGCTATTGATACTGGCTGAAACATGGGGAATTCTGATCCAAGACAGGAAAATCTGGCACTGCAACAGGTTGCCCAGAGAGGCTGTGAAATATTTGTCCTTGGAGATATGAAGAAATCAGCTGGTCCCAGAGCAACCTGACCTTCAAACCGCAGTGATGCTGTGAGTCTGCATCTTGGATATTTCAGGAGTAAGGCTCTATGGCTGAGCTCCCATATTTCTTTCCTTCATGGGATTCAGAAGGCATAATATCTGTTAGTAGCATACATAATCTGACTTCAGAACTCATAAGACTGGGAAAGAACCTCTTATGACATCCTTTGCTTTTTATGAATCTTGCCTTCAACATGGCAATTATGTGCCTCATTTTCACACTAGAAAATAATTTTTATTGTTACTTTCCTCTCTTTTTTGTCTTTACTTCTACTGCAAGTCTCCAGTGCTTCCAAAGGAAGTGTAGAAAAGTGTAAAAATATCTTGGTCAGCTGAATTAAACAATATTTTCCATTCAGTGATAGAAACATGCTCATAAACATCGATGCCAACTATAAGTCTTCTGTACTTCTCATTAAGTGAAATTTTCCCTCTTTGTTTCTTTACACTAAGTGAACTCACTTCTGAGGTACTTTAATATAGATTTCACAACATTTTCATAGAACTGTTATTTTGTTGCTGTTTTTGTCTTGTGTTGGTTTTTTGTTTTGGTTTGGTTTAGTTTGGTTTGGTTTAGGGAGGAAGTTCAGGATAAAATTTAGGAAGATAATCAGATATCATTCAGGGCTAGAAGCGATAGAAGTGGGATAAATGTGCAGTGTCAACAGATAATGGTAACAACCTTAACTGCTGGCACTAATCAACGCCAGAATGATTAGGAGCTACTGATGTGCTGATACTGAAAAATGCAAACGAGATGACACTATGTATATATGAGGTACTGTCAGCAGAGATAGATGATTATCAATGGCCTGATTAAGTATATACAGAAGACTCTCCTATATCAAAATGTTAAGAGTTTGCTGACTACTCAAGAAAACCAGAGGGAACCCGACCCTATATGAATTGGAAAGATGCTATTAGAGATTGGAAGAGAACTATTTAAAAGGCCCCAGTTGCAACAAATATGAGTATTGCTGTAATCTGGAAATAAAAATGAAGTTTCTAGCTATAGAAGGAGTGAGGTTGCAGAACAGGTATCCAGGAGAAACAGGTACAAACCTGTGTGAATATCAGTACAGCATGTAAAGAGATTTGTTGGGGGTTTCTAACTCTAGAAAATTGCTTAAAAATTAACTAAAATATCAGGGAGTATCTTAAGCCAAGCACTAAAAAGTTAGGACATTTCAAAATTAAACCTGTCTGCCTCCGCAAAATTGTATTGTTGCTTCCCATATGTATGATTTCCACAGCACTCTTGCTCACTGCACAGGCACTAGGATGTCAGTGGTATATGAAGCAGTATATGTAGAAAGGAAAGATATGTAAAGAAGGCAGTAACCAGATATACAGAATGGGTTATTATATTCTGTACAATCAGGTTATGCAGAATGGGATTCTACTCTTTTTTCTGTCAAAGAAGTTGTTATTTCTAGGATGGCTCACAGCAATCTCTATAGTTTTCTGCCTGAAGAACACAAGAGCAAAAAGTCTCTGTTTCTTCCTGATGTAAACCAACTCTCAGTATCGACACTTCAACACTTTTCACTAAGTGAAATGGGGAAATCTAAAAACGCAAGTGCTGGCCATTGCTTTAAATTAAAGGAACAATTATCCACTCACAAAACAATTTGCCTTAATAAATTAAGGATGTTGTAATAATAGCCATTTTTCAATGTTTATTCCATGCAGGTTTCTTTCAACTTTGAATAAAATAATAAGGGGAATTAGAGTTTGGGGGTTTTTTTGGTCTGTTTTACTTTCTGATCTTCATATAAGAAACACCATTATGCTCCGATCATCTATTTACAGGACAGCTCATAAAATAACTTCAAATTAATTTAAATTAATTTCATTTTAGGTTTGTAGCCTCTCTTTTTTTCTGTTTGCAAAGGTATAATTCAAAAGGGAACTGTCTCCCTAAGCTGCCAGCCAAAAACTGAATGCGTGCTAGGTCAGGAAGTGTTCACAGGAGCAAGAGTTACAGTAACTCTTGTAATAATGATTCGGATGGAGCAAGATTCATGGGGTCCAGTCCCAGAAATGTTGCCACAGTTTGGGAGAATTTGATAACATTTCTGGATAAATTATTAATAAAGAAACAAACAAACTAATGTTTGCTCTTCAGATTGCTCCTACAACATTTTGTGCTTTTATTCTGCAGCAAAAGAAGGGACATAAGTTAATTAACAACTGTTTTACTAGAGTCCCACTGACATCACTGATGATGCACATTCAAAGCAAAGAGAGGAGAGGTCTAGTTTGCTTTTGGTGCAGTTCTCTTCTGAAGTCCTGGCAGCATACTTCAAAATCATCAAAATGTACTTTGGTCTTTGTCAACAAACACTGCTTTTAAAACAGTTTAACCTTCAGGAAGATACCCTACTTGGCCATTTTGAACTGAAAAAGAGATTTAATGAAAGCTGTGAATACACAATGTGAGTAGTTTCATAGAAATTGATGTGCATCCTAAACAATAAATGTAAATAAACAGCTGTTACATTTCCATAAGATGGCCCATCTGAGATTGTGAGATCCATTTGTACAAAACCTTAACCTTTGAATTGGAACGTAAGAACTATGCAAGGATTTTGTGCACCTCTGCCAAATTATCAACATATGCTCTAAGAAAAAACATGGCATTTGCCTAAGAAAAGGGAAACAGTCTTTTGACTTCTCATTTACAACTATGGCATTATTCCTGAAATAATGTTTCACATTCTCCATCTGCCTATTTTTCTGCTATTTATTACTGGTAGTATTTACTAATACTGACCTGTAATTTACTTGAAAAGGGATTTAGAAATATAAGAAAATATGTAGTTGGGAATTCTGCCTACTGCAAATCTTGCAAAATACAATTTATTTAATTTCCATACAAATACCAATGAGGATTAAGAAAGATTTATTGTTAAACCGTGAACAATTATGAAGTGCTGTTAATCACTCCTATTTAAGTTTGAGGCTAAGTAAAATACCGAGATTTATACAGAAACTAAACCCTCCTTTTTGGGCTACCAAAGCCCATTGCTTTGTCTCCAGCACTGGTACAAAGCACTTAGGAAGGCATGTGTTGCACGTGTACAAGGAGCTCTGGCAGAAAGTGCAAGGTCTGAGCATTCAGAGAGACTGGGAAGGCTGGTACCCCCCAACTCGAATGAGTACAGACATGATGGTAACAAAATCAACACTAAGTTGTGGAGTATTATCAAAGTTATTCTTCCATGTTCTCCTCTACTGGCTTGATTATACTTTCCAAAAGGGCTAGCAGGCTACCATGACATAAAAGTAGGAAGGGAAAGCACTATGAAATTAATAATATATGTTAAAAAAAAAAAAAGGAAAACATAGAAACCTTCATACACATTCTGAACCAACAAAATTCAATACCCTTTTAATTTCTCTCAGCTAAGTTCTTTCATTTGCTGGCTTTAAGAACAAACAATTTTAAACAAGGCAAGCATGAAGATTTGAGCTGGTTAACTTGGACTCCCCTAATAATTGATCAGAGAGAAATGGCATTTCCAAGATGTGAACTCACTTACAGGTATTTAATCCCTACTTTCAAGTGATATGAGTAACAGCTAGTAGTGCCTACTCTCTCCAGTTCAAAAGAGCCCAGCATGACCAGATCACATTTTGAAGACCTCTAATACAAACATCTCCAGTTGCTTAAATAAATCCTAAATTTTCCTCTTTCACTAACCATATTCTGCTATTGATCCAGTAAAAGAAATTTTGATTCAAAAACCTCATATGCATTTAAGCACACAATATTCAGCCCTAGCAACTCAAAGAAACCCTTTAATATTACTAGTACTGGAACAGTTTCTTGCTGTTCACTGCCAAGTGAGCTGTAGCTTCACTCTTCAGCACCTTTGGTGGAATTCATATTCTGTTCAGTCTTAAATCAGCAAGATGATCAAACAAAAGACACCAATTTCAGAATAACTTGGCATGAAAAATATGAAAAGTGATAACACAAATTTCCCCAGTAACTTTGGATAAATTTTCCTCTAAATTCTCACAATGTATTAAAACTTTGAAAACAAAACATTAAGAAATGCAAATATGAATATGACAAACAATTAAACAAGGAAAGTCTAAAAATCTGGGATATGTGTTCTAACTGGCTAAACAATATCCTCAAACATACTGGAAACAGTTGCACATCACTTGATTTGAATGCATTTCTTCTGGAGAAACAATGTGCTTGGTGCCTTTCAAAGCACTTTGTTGACTCAAAGATGAGAGCCATACTCAATTCAGTGATGTTCACATGCCACTATCAAAAGTGAAGAGTAGGTGACCTTGACAAATACTAATTGATGTGAGTTAAAATTTAAAACAGTACAGTGTGAAGAATAATGGAGTTTGAAGGGAGCAGAGATCTTCATCTCCCTATATTCATCACTGAGATGAGCTGGTTGTCTAGGCCCTGTATATTGTCAACAGAAAGAGAGAAAAAAACACATCTAGGAGGTGATTTATTCCAGACATCTTTGCATGCGCCTCTAGAGATGTCTCTTTCCCTTCCTGCATTGACTTGAGAGTTTTTCCATGATTTATACCTGATACCCAGCATTCAGACAACTAGAGTCAAGCAAGATGAATTCTGCCCTGAGGAAAAAGGGTCCACTGTAACTTAGGAGTTCATCAGTTTTAATTGATTAAGGGGAAAGAACTGCACATACTAATAATTCACAGAACAACTCTAAGCCACCTGTGTGCTTCAGGCATTAAAGGTAAAAGGGTTCCTGTGATATGCCAGACAAGAAATTTTCCACAGACAGAGAAGAAATATTACCACTATATAAAGATGGGTCAGATCTCATCTGGAATTTCAGGCAGCAGCAACAGAAGAGACCTATTTAAATCAAAAATGTAGTATTAGAACTAGCTTTTTATCCTAGGCTTTGGTAAGAAATTAAAGACAATGATGTTCTGGAACAGCCGCCTACAAAGAAAAACTATCAAAACCCCAGGTGCTTTTAAGATGGGTCTTGATGCTGCTTGTCTGCACTAGAAAACACAACCAGACCCAGTGAGAAGAAGGCACTTTTGAATCCAAAGGTACTATTGACATAAGAGATATAAACAGTGCAAATTTTTCTGTAAGGAAAAAGACTCCCAACATATTAATGTGTAACTTGTGAAGTACAAATAAGGACATTCAGGAGGAATAATGTAATTTAAAACAAGATTCCTTTTCAACAAACTTTGCAAAGAAAACTGTGTTTTCCTGAATATCAGAATAAGAAGGGAAGGAAAAATAAAGCTTAAAAATCAGCAAATAAATTTAAAAAAACCCAACCAGGCCACAGTATGTTTGGGTTTTGTTGGGTTTTTTTTGTTTGTTTGTTTTTTTAATAAATTGCCAGTGGTTAACTCAGTTTATTTTTAAAAAATTTAATTACAATATTACAATTGTAATAGGAGACCTCAAACCTATACTGACTGCCCTGATGTATTGTTTTACATGCAAGACAAGCCTTTGTGTAGAATCACTTTTCACCATCCAGTAGTTAATTTACTCATATATGTGGTCTTTCATACAGCCAGAACAGAGAGAAAAAACAATGAAAACTATTTATTTTTTTTTAAATCAGTAAGACTGGCAAGAAAAAAATCAATCAGAAGAAAAAAAATAGCAGCTTTGCAAATTACTTTATAAAATGTGAAAAAAAATTTATCTTGCAATCTTACCTTCATGCCATGAGCAGAAACATGTGGGCTAAGCAGGCTGCCTCCTTAGAGACACAACACGACAGGCTTTCCACAACACTGAGTTTTGGTGCAGGTCCCTGAACCTTTCCACCAGATGCAGCTTTTTCTTTATGGAGGGCATGCTGCCAGGAAGTTCCATAGAAGCATCTCCAAGTCAAAGGTTGATTTTTTTTTTTTTTAATTTTTTTTCCCAGAAACTGTGTTTTAACTTCAGTCCTATCAGTGTACAAATGAAACAGTTGAAAGGCACATCCTCACTTGTTCTGAATACTTACCCTTCCTGACTCCTCAAGGAAAGCACTGCTGCCTTGCTCTAGAAGTTCTTACATATATTTATTGCAGATTATTAAGGAGATATTAAGACATTGAAGATATTAAGAAGATTATTTTTTAATATTCTGTTTCAGTGATTTAAAGAGAAGATGTTGCAGTAAACATTTGACTTTCTAGAAGGCAGGAAGTGCTTTTAAAATTAAAACCTTGTGAAGCATTCCTGATGAGAAACATACATCTCTTTTTAAGACACAGTTTTCAAGTGTAAAAGAGTTAACAATTAAAAGAGGGAGGAATGAAATAGGAAATGACAAGATTTGGTGGAAAAAAAAGTAAACCAAGAAGGATTAAATATCATTATCTGAAATGTATGAAAGGAAATTGAAATCACAGTTATAAAAAGCCAAAATTCAGTATGATAAATAGCTTATATTGAAGTGTCTAATCCAAGTAGTGTCCTGCATAGGTAACAAGGTTTCAGAGACATTACATTTGTTGAAACTTGACTAAGTGACTGACTGCTTCAGGTAGTGATTGTTCACCATTATTATGGAAGGAGAAACTCAGCTGTACAACTAGTTGTACAGCATTTGTGTATATAATTTATTTGCCTGTTCAAGTGACCTACAGCAGAAGCCCTAAAATGAGTATTCAGCGGGGCTGGAAAACATTTTAATTTCCCAGCAAAACATGCTGACTTTGGACTAGAACTAAGAGAGAAAGCACAAGCAGTTCTCTCCTCTTACTGCAGAAAGCAGTTGAAGATAAGTTGGAGAAGTAAGCATTGGTTTATGCACTTGGAAAAGTTTGATGTTGGGGCTATTTTTTTCAATGCCGCCAGTTTTTTAGGTTGTTCATAAAGATTGAAGAAGTATCAGAAATTGCTGAGAGGATAAAAGGATGATCCATTTCAGCAAATGACAGATACAGAAATTCTTCAGGCACCCAAGACATCTGCATTGCTGACCCAGGGACAGACTGGATTCTCAGCTGCATCTGTGGCCATTTCATTGGCAATAGAAGAATCAAAGTAAAACTGGATCCTTTGGCATCTCTTTGAGAAAAAACAGTCCTGGCCATCTGAAAATGGGATGTGCTAAGATCTCCTCCTTCCATGTACACTGGAAAGCTTCTAATTTATACTAAGAAACTCAGCACTTCTACTAAAACCAAAGCCTGGAGCACTGGCTAAAGCCTTCAGGTTGTTACCATTAATATCTAGATACACCACTGTCCTACATACAAGCTTACAGTTTAGCACATGAAAAAGAACATTTACAACAATAAATCTGTTGATGACATTTACTGTCACCTTATGCTGCCATTTGAAAGGCATAAGCAATATGGAAGAATTTTTACTTGTTTTACTTGTTGTTATCAGTTCTCTGCATATTCAGTATTAGAGGCAACTATCTTCTCTTTGCCCTTTGCTTATACTAAGAAACAACAATAATCTATTTTATTACTATTATAAGCTTAATTCAGTCTTTGTTGATACAGACTGCTGTCCCATTATCCTGTACAGTAATTCACTGGTAGAATAGAGAATAGAGATTGGTCTTCAAGAAAGAAACATACCTTACCAGTAATTAGTCTTCTTTAGGATGCACAGTCTATAAATAAATCTGTTCTGAGGGTACACCTACACCTTAACACCCCAGACTGCAGAGATTTTCCTTTTGAAGTAACCCTGGATCATGTATTCACACTGTTGTCATCATCTTTGGCACAATGGCATTAAAAAAACATACCATGCCACAAATTGTTTAAATTCCTTCTCAGCCACAAAGAAATGGAATAAAACATTGAAAGAAAACCTGCTAGTAGAGCTCAGGATGCTTTCTCTCTTTTCACTCTCAAAATAATTTCCACATTTGTGCACACTGTGAGACTTTATAAAATTTCCTGCCACAAATTATCTAGCAGAGGTTCTTGATGCCCCTCACGCAAACAGCTCTTCTAGAGTGACTCTAGAAAGTTCTGTGGCAGCTCTTGAGGCAGCTTATCAGAGATGGCACAGTGCCTGGGGAAAGAATGGCAGACATATAGCTGTTCAGTAATTCAACAGTCTCACAGAAGCTGTATACTCAGTTGGAAGTATCAATTCCTAAGTTTTATAGCAAACACTGAAACACCAAACATCCATCCAGACAACTGCTGGATCTCAGAGGGATATACACAGTCTGTAAATTCTGGAAAGGAAGCCTGGACTGCAAATATAAACACGGCTCTTTTGCTGTTAAAGGTAAAAAATAAAGCATGTTTCTTATAAGGAAAACATAAACAAATAAGTGATTTTAAAGACACCACCTTCAGCAAAAATGATGGCTGCATCTTAAGAGATAGGTTATCTTTGAAGATTAAGGTCAAAGAAGGAATCTCAGCGTTATGAATTTCTTCCTGAAAGAAGACACAAATGAAGAATGAATAAACAAGAAATAACTTGGTTAGCTGTTGAGAAAAACTGAAATAGTTCTAGATAATATGTGTCTAATATAATGTGTTGAGAATAGGAGAAGACGGCTGCAAGTGCAGCCATAAAGAGCAAACATCCCCCAAACCTGAGCAGTAAGGTCCACATAAACTCCTTTTTACTCTTCCTCACATACTCAGAATATTTTTTTTTCAGAATGACAGAATGAGCTTTTAAATGCAATTAAGTATGTCCTATTGCATAAAAATGGGCCACAGTCTCTTCTCATAAAAGAAATGCACTTCAAAATCAATACTGAAAGGTTTACATTTACTGCAGTAAAACAGGCTACTAGATTAGTTTGCCTTCCCTTCCGCCCTTATGAAATCAAAGATTTGCTCCCAGATCTCATGAGTCAAAATTCCCTCTCCCCAGAATCTATTGCTTCACAGTCTCTAAGAATTTTTATTGAGTCTAATGGAATTTTAGATTTTACCTTGAGAACACTTACAGGAAAATGTAATTACTACTTCTTTAATTTAAGTTTATTTATTTTAGTTTAGATTTTAATGACGAGTGCCTCAAGCTCTCTATTGCTGGTCAAATCTAGGTCTGAAAAGACAAAATCACAGAATATGCCAGGTTGGAAGGGACCCACAACGATCACCAAGTCCAACCTTTAGCCCTGCACAGGACCATCCCCAAGAGTCACACCATGTGCCTGAGAGTATTGTCCAAACACCTCTTGAACTCTGTCAAACTTGCTGCTGTGACCATTTCCCTGGGCAGCTTGTACCAGTGTCTGACCACCCTCTGGGTAAAGAACCTTTTTCTAATATCCAACCTAAAAAAACCTCTCCTGACACAACTTCAGGCCATTCCCTCAGGTTCTCTCACTGGTCACCACAGAGCTCAGTGCCTGCCCCTCCTCTTCCCCTCACAAGGAAGTTGTAACTGCAGTGAGGTCTCCCCTCAGTCTCCTTTGGCTTCCTCTCAAGGCCCTTCATCATCTTTGTTGCCCTCCTTTGGACACTCACTAATGGTTCAGTAACTTTCTTACATTGTAGTCCCCAAACCTGCACACAATGTTCAAGGTGAGGTCACCCCGGTGCAGAGCAGAGAGGTACAATCCCCTCCCTCTACCGGCTGGTGATGTTTTGCCTGATGCCCCCCAGGACACAGATGGCCCTCCTGGCTGCCAGGGCACTGCTGACTCATATTCAACTTGCT
>VYXB01002631.1:0-28550 GCA_013397135.1 Pachyramphus minor
ATGCAACTGCTCTGGGCAGTTTACAGCTTAAAATCCAGAGCGTAACAGTCAACATGTGCTCCAGACTGTGAATATTGGTCACCTGGTGTTGGTCACTATCTACTTTTAGACTTTTTAAGCTGGTGAGATGAAAAGCTAGTTAACCTTTACAATTCATAGTACAAATCCAATTCTTTGGTACTGGTTTTTTAATTGCCCTTTTAAATGTATGAAAATATCAGCTTCTTTCAATACTTAGAAATCTTTTTTTTCTGTCATTTTCACTTCAGGTGAAACAAAAATTTCAGATGATATGGAAGAATTGACACAATTCACAAATCTTTTGATCACTACTCAATAACCTTTTAGTGACTAAAATTACCTAAAAACCCAAAAAAACAACCCACAAGTAAACCAGCTAGTCTGAAATTATTTGAATATTTAAAATATTCAAATATTGAATACTTTTATTTTTTGGTAAGTCAGTCATAAAGGTCTGAAGACCAGGTCTTTCAATCAAAAGAACTTTCATGGAATCCAAGCATTTATTCTATATCAGTATTCAATCATGGCTGCAATATTAATTTTTATATGAGTTTGCCTGCTTGTCTTTCCTTTGCGTGGGAAAGTCACTGTAGTAAAATGTTGAACTGCTATTGGTGTCATTGTGCTTCATCACAGTTCAATACTCCCTGCTTTTACGCACTGCAAATTACTAAATAGAGCAAACAAAACTGTGAAGTAGGTGGGTATGTTGAACTTATATATAGCTGGAACCAAAGCAATTCAGTGTTATAACAGTGACAATTACATATAAAATTATATGCACTTAGGCAATTTACTTAAATTGAAACTCATAACACAGCAATTTGTGAACTAGACCATTGTGGAAGCCTTTTTGGTTTCAATTTTAGAAAATTGTTTCAAAAAATGTATTGTGTCAGGAATGCTCTTAAGAAGATAATTGTTGTAAAAATCTGTTTGATATAACTACATTAAGATATGTGTGTATGAGAATAAAGCTGCAAATGTAAAAAAAAATCTTACTGTGTATAAAATATCTCAGAAATATTGAACAAATAAATAAAATTCAAATATTTCTTCCATAATTTTACTATCAGAGCTCAAAGAAACCACTTCTATTAATATGAAATTAACTGTGTGAAGAATCAACTGAAGGCCAAAATGTAATTTATTTAGATAATACCATCCAATGGAAGGTAGCAAAATCTTTGAAAGGTCACATATATAATGCTATCTTGTCCACGATGGTCTTCCTTATCACTTCACTAGTTTACAGTTTTCTTTACCAATTCAATATAAAAGAAGTAGAGATGTCTAAAAAAACACTGATAGAACTATTTTGGAGCAGAAAGATTTAAATTTGTGAGGATATTTTAATGAAAAAAATGCCCTTCCTTACAACTTGCTACTGACTTTCATCTTTGCTGTAGACTTTGAAATTTAACAAAGTAATCAAAAAACTGATTTTTTAAAATTTATTTTATGAGAGCCAGAAGCAATTGGGATTATGAGCCCATTGTAAATTTGTCTATTTCAGGAGAGAATTGTAATATATTCTGGTAAGTATAGAAATGCAGCTTTACATGAACATATGCATATCTATGAATCCTTGTTTACAATAGGACAAATCACTTATTCTGTAAGTGAAATGAATGAAACATCAATACAAAATAAATGTTTATTTGTTTTTCCTTAGAAAAATTCTTCAGAGTCTCAAATTGAACACAAAACAAAACAAAACAAAATTAAACAATTGAACTTTGCAGAAATACCCTCTCCACAATAAGAGCTGAGTAAACACTACAAATGAATTGCTTTCAAGTTGAGAGTTCATTGTTTCACATCCTTTGTATCCACACTACAAGGAGCTGCAGATGTCAAGTGTGAAACAATTCCCCTTCAAATATCCCTCCTTGAAAAATCGGTTCTGTGGAAAATGTGAAGGATTTGGAACTCACAGCTGCTCATGACTTGCACAGGTATACTCACTGCTGGATAAAAAAAAACCTGTCTGGGTGTCTGGGTCCAGAAAATGATGGTGGATGGAGTTAAACCCAGTTGATGGCTGGTCACTCGCAGGTCTCAATATTGGGGCCAGTTCTGTTTAATATCTTTGTTGACAATTTGGACAAGCAGATTGAGGGCACCCTCAGTAAGTTTGCAGATGACACCAAGTGGGAGTGTTGCTGAAGGGTAGGAAGGCTCTACAGAGGTATCTGGACAGGCCTCATGGATGGGCTGAGGAGAACTGCATAAGGTTTGGTAAGGCCAGATCACGCACTTGTGTCACAATGCCACACATCTCTACGGGCTTGGGGAAGGGTGACTTGAGAGCTGCTCAAGGTAATAGGCTGACTGGACTATCTAATGCTGCTGTGTGATCAGAGAATTTGGAACACAACAAAATGTATCTGCACACAGTCAGACATACAGCTGAAATATCATCTCAGGCTGGACAAAGGCTGGACAAAAAAAAATTCTTGATTAATTTTTTTGAGGATTCTGGGGTTATTGTGTGGGATGTGTTGCCTTGAATTTGTGCTGCACCTTTTACTAGAGTTTTTAACATTTCTTCAGTAAATTTGAGTCCCTCATATTTTTCTATTTCAGTGTGCATTGGGATCTAAGTGGCACTTTCTCCAGATATACTGCAGGGGAAACAAACCAAAAATCAAAGTAATCAAAATAAGAAAAGAACAACTCTCCCCAAACCAAACCAAAACACATCTCATAACTGAGTTTCATCTTTTGTCTTTGGACAGATTACGCAAAGGTATAAGGCTGTTCAAATCATCATGATCAAGGGGAGAAAAGTGTTTAAAACTTGTATTCCCCACAAAGTAAGACAAGGGATAAATAACCCCTCTCCTATCAAAACAACTACTGTAACAAATTCATGAAAAGCAAGAAAAAAAGGGGGGTTTTTTTCTAATAAAAATTAAATGAGAATCTGAAACTTTCATCTAAGTTGTACAACCTGCTTTTTCATCTACAACAAGTTCCAAATTTATACTGCCATTTTAAAGGGTATTTTGTTTTTTCTTTTTGTTTTGTTTTTGTTTTTCACCCCTTTGGGGACCCTATAATCTGCCATATAGTGACAGTCTTACTTTTTTCCTTCCATTCTAAGTACTTTCTCAGTAAATAGCAAGGAAAATTAATCTTAAATATATAATTTAAATTTTGTAAATCAATTCCAGTAGACTTTTAAAAAGATGTGATTCTTAGTTTCTGAATATTTGGGACTGTTAATGATTAGGATTACTCTGAGTACTTAGCACTGCACTTTGTATCAAATTTCATTTTGTTTCTATTCAAGTCTTTGGGATAATCTCATTTTTCTTCATTTGCATTTCCTTCTGCATAAAACATCCAGATCTCTTTCACTAGCAGATTTTCCTAATGCATCCTTTTTTTTTCTTTTTTTTTTCTTTTTTTTTGTGTGTAAAGAAGATTGAGGAAAACATTCAATGAAGTTATTCCCATGTAATTCCAAAGCCACATGAATATCTCTTTCCCTCTGTGAACCTACAGGGTGGCATTCCTTCTGTAATAATTTCATCCCAAAAATCAATCAGATTAATCTGTGGGAAATTAGCTATTGATTAAAATGCAAAAACTGCTATCTTCATGAAAAGACATCACTGGCCTTGATATGTGTATGACATTATTTATTCTCTTCCTGTGCTCAGTCAGATAACTGTTTTTTCTGGATTTCAGAAACTTTACCAGGAGGTAGTTTAACAAAAACTGTTTTGTTAAAATATATTGAATATTGAAAATATTATACACTATTAAAATTTAATATCTACTATATTGCCACTAAATTTCTAAGTCCACTACATTTTTTTTCCTGTTTTCCTTGTAAACTGAATTGTGTCGTGGAAAATGTCACTTTGCAGAAGCATCATTTCTTCAAGTTTTACAGTTACGCTGTAAAACTTTATTGTTTCCTTTTCTCCATGACTGTATTGTTTGTGACAGCTGCAGTTATGTACTCATTTGGAAAAAACGAAAAGCTAGGGTAAAAAAAAAAAGAGTTAACTTTGTATTTCAATGATTTGTATGAGATCTCATTCCAACGGTCAAAGTATCACAAGGCATTAATTTCTCCCTCTTTCTTTCTATCTGCTTTTAGTTAAATATTTATTAGGAACAAATGTCTCCCTCAAAACAAGCACACAGATTCGTGAAAAGTCTTATTTTAGCCTCCTGAATGTCAAAATTATGGTTTCAGTTCCACATGTCATAATTTTAAGCAGAATTTTCTTCCTTGTATTTTCTGAGTTACTTTTTCAGGTTTATAAAAATGCCACAGACAAATGAGTAGGTTTATTTTGTTAACAATAAATAATTTCTTCTTTCGTCATAGAAAATATGAGAGAATAATATTAAATAATTTAAAATTTCTCACTTTTCTGATATGCTAGCACAGCATTTAGGATGTCGACAGTATACATGGTATATAGCTATAGGGTTCATAAAATCTATAATGATATCTACATCTTTTGAATGTTCAATTTCTTTCTGAAAATAGAGAAGGTCATACACGACACATGAGCAATCCCCTCAAATTCAAATCCGTTATGAAAAAACCCCACTGCGTTACACCAAAAAACAGTTCTTGGTAAATGTATTTTTTTCATAAAGAAAAAAACCCTAACACATTTCCAGCTAAATTGAAAAATATAAAATAAAATTAGACTGTAACAATCTATGTTGACCATTTTATGGCCACTGAATAGAATAAAAGAGTTTTCAACCTTCTGGTAAACTGTAGATGCTATTCTCATATGATTGGATTATCAACCAACAAGCCCCTAACACAGTGTAATTTAAAATTCATGTTCTGCTGTCAGACTAAATGGAAAAGGTTCATGCTGTCATTTTGCTGTTAAACTACAGTGCTCTCTATCATCAGGAATTTCTACTTTCCCCTGGACAACTTTTCTTTGACAGTGCTAATTTTTCTCAATGTAGTTTTGTATTCTAGTATTTAGCATGTTAGAGGGCAACTTGAAAATTCTTATATATACCACAAGATTCTCTTGTTTTTCCTTTCGTGTGCTTGTGTATATAATAGTAAGAGAGAGAGAGGATATTCACAGCCACTATTTTAGTTAGTTGCCTAAATTAGAGGCTTAGTCTTCCTAAATCCTCTCTATATAGTCATTGTGGTTAACTTAGGTAAGAAACACTACCAGAATAAAGCAAAAAAAGAGAGATCAAACAAAACATATGGACAAATTAGGTTATAAGGACATACACTGTAAGCAAGGAAGGCTATTGGTAACAGCCATGTACAGGATACCTGTGCTGGGCCAGCAGCTGGGGTACTGGGAAGGAACAACACAGGTTAGGCACACTCTCAGACAATCTATCTGCAGGCATTCAGGACTCTATTTAACTCTTGTAGGAGAGGTGAATGCTTCCTTTCTTTGTTAATTGCATAAGTCATCTACAAAAAATAGGATGTTCTGTGAATACACATGGGGAAGAAAATTGTCACTAACCTGATTAAAATTTTAATGGCTCATAAAAATACAACAAAAGGTACCAGCCCTCATATTTCTGTGATCTAGCTAAGAAGCGGCACCCAGACTCTTAAAAAAAAAAAATTAATCAAACCCAATGCTTCTCCCCCATGATTACAGGTGATGATAATTCATAGAGAGGGACAGGATCTTCACAAGAATAAACCTCTGTTTTGGCACAGGACTTTTATGAGATCTTTGCATTTTTTTGTTGAAAAAACAGCTGAAAATAATAAACCTTCAGTAAAATTTTTGCATAACAAGACTTTCATTGTTTTGTGGAAACCTTATTGTTTTCATAAAAGAAAATCTCCAAAGTGTTGCTTAAAAAACTAAACACAGTTCTGGGCTTTTTTTTTTTTATTATTTATTATCATTGTTTGCTTGGAAGCTACTTCACAGAGGATCAAGTACTTCTGCTTACAACCACCTAGTAGAGGCAATGGAAAATTCTTTAATAAACTACAGTGTAGTCACCAATAATCACTGATTTTCTGTCAGAGTGGTGTGCTGAATGCTGCCCAAAAGATTCTATCAATGTATAATTAATTCATTGTTCTCTATGTTGCTTAGCAGATTTTTGCAACATTATCCAAAATTTCCATAAGTTATTCAGGAATTTATAATGATATTATTTCAGTAATGCTCACTTAAAATAAAATCATATGTATTTGCATTTTTCTTATTTCCTTCCCTGGCTTTGTCTTGTTTGGGGGTTTTTTTGTTTGGTTGGGAAGAGGAACGCCAGGGTTAAAGTAAGAAAACTTGTGGGTTGAGATAAGAACAGTTTAATAATTGTGATAAAATAAAATACAATAATACTAATCAATAATAATACTTTTTAATGAAAAGGAAAATAATAAAGAGAGAGAAAGAAATAAAACCAAAGAATGATAAGTGATGCAAGTGAAAAAAATTGCTCACCGCAAACCGACCAATGCCCAGCCAAACCCTGAGCAGCAGCCCTCCAGCCAACATTCCCCATGCCATACATTATGGAATATCCTTTTGGTTACATGGAGTCAGCTGTTCCATCTTCGTTCCCTCCCAGCTTCTTGTGGGATGAGAGGCAGAAAATACCATAACACTGTGCAAGCACTGCTTAACAATGGCTAAAAAATCCCTGAGTTATCAACAGTGTTTCAGCACAAATCCAAAACACATCTCTATACTGAGTGCTCTGAAGAAAATTAAGTTTACCCCAGCCAAACTCAGCACACATCCTGAGAAAAACTTAACATTGTGAACACAAAGCAATTAATATATCAATAAGAATTAAGAGCCTTGCACTTTGGAGAAAATTAACTTATATAACAGTGAAGAAATGCTGTATTGAACACTATTGTAAATAGATAAGCCAATTTCTTATTAATGTATGGTCATAAACCTTTGCAAAACAATGGAAAACATACAACCACCCTGTGAGGTAGAGTCAGTTTAATTCTATTAGTGCTTAATTTTATTTCTTTTACACAAACAGTGATATAATTCAGGAAGAAATAGGAAGTAATACTACAAGATGAAGTGTGTGTAGTATTTATAAGCCAGTTCTGCTTTTCACCATCCCTTGATGGAAAAAATGGAATCCACAACTGCAAACTCAAAGATGAGACATCAATATCACTGAAATGAGATACTACGAAGTCTTGTTGCTGAAAGAAAGAATTCTGCAGGAAGGAAATCTCATCCTCTGCAAAATCACTCTCCATTCAACCTTCCACTTCTGAGAATGCTTTAGCAGCTTTTATGATGTTTTTTATTTGCAACATAACTTCTGACTTCGAAGTGAAAATTCAAATTCAGTGTGTAACATTTCTGGTATATGTATACACCCAGACTTTAAACAAAATACTTACAGAGTTAAGTTCGTAATTGATGTTTATCCAAGACAATTATTAGTAAACATCTAACCAATCTTGTAGTCACTGTATAACAATAAGCTTTGGGGTCAATTAAGACTGGAGAAAAGTATTCTTCAGCTTGAACTTAAATTGGAAACCAGTGAGCGGGATGCCCATACTGTAGGAAGGAAGCTGATACATGCTGACTCTGAAACTGCTCTTAGATGCTTTAATGGATATGTCATACGCTGTAGGAAGAGATACGTTTCAAATGTCTGTGGCATTTTTCGTACAGTATTGACCTGAGGTTTGGTGTCAATTTTTGTTTTACAATATAAGTGAGCTTATGAAAAATCAGCAAATCATAAGCTGACATACTTTGAGGTTTTTTTGCATCATTAGCAGGTGCAAATTTTCTACATCTGGAGAAAATTTGCTCTGATGATAAAGGTTGTTTTGTCACTGGAAGATCAATAGTATGCTTGGCTCTTAGATCAACTCTTCATTCTATTATAAAGTGACTGCATTTATACATAATGCAGAATGATGACCTTTTGCTAAGTAAATGTGAGGTTGTTATATTTTTCCCCAGAGTTTCTAAACAAATATTTGTGATATTGGTTATTCAGATTGGCTTATTTATGTGATCTTATCTGAGTAACCCTGCATTTCTTTTTGAGAACTGAGTGTTTGTCAGGAAATGTAGATGTTTCTCTGATAGATACAGTTCTTTTACACACACTTAAATAATAGGAGCTCTGTTACTTAGGTTGGTTTTCTTTTTTTCTTTTTTCTGACTCAGATAAAACAGATATCAAATAGGTTTTGTCTGTTTAACTTTTACCATTTAATCCTGAGATAAACAGCTATAAACATAATGTTGAGAATTTCAAAGACATCAAACTAGAGTTTATGTAAATTGCACACAAACACACTTTTCAATGGAAAACACTGCTTTAAATGACGAAAGAGATTTTAAACTGCCTTCTTTCCCCTGAACAAATAAATTTCAAAAATCAGGGAGAGGGCCAAAGTCTTTTTCATTTTGTAGTAAATCTGGGGTTTCTTCCCCTGTTATGAACATGAAGATGATATATTCAGGATTTCTTTTTTTTCTTTTTTTTTTTCCAAAAAATTAAGTCATGGTTTACTCTGAGAATTTAGTCTGATGTATTTTATTCTGTCAGTTTTGTGACTCTTGGGGATGGTCCTTTGCAGGGTTAAGAGCTGGACTCAATGATCCTCACGGGTCCCTTCCAACTCAGCATATTCTGTGAAGATACAGGGACAATACCTAGTTTTTTACTGACTTGATTCATAGAGAGTTAGAAACTCAAATCACAATATAGAATCATAGAATTATTTAGCTTGGTAACCATGTGTCACGTCTAGAAATCTTTGATTGTTTATTTTTCTTAGTTCTCTGAAAACTCAGTCTGCATTCTTTTGAAATTTTTCTTGATTTCCATCTTTTAGAAAGACTATTTTTTTGGTTTCTCAAACACAATAAAACTTCTTACCTTAAAATTGACTGCACCAATATTATTTAGTCAAATAGAGACACCAGAAGTTATTATTCTGGATGAGATCTGAAGGTCCATCCAGTTCTACAAACTATTACTGATATATTACATAAACCATCCAAAAATTCCAAGGAAACCAGACTCTTTTTTGGCTTGAGACTCATCCTGAAGTCTAAAAATACGTTGTTTAATATTATAAAAGTATTCTCTTGGTATTAAGTCAAACTAAGAGTCTAGGAATCCATAGTACTGTTTTGACAGTGACCAGTAGATGATTTTTAAAGAAAGGTGAGTAAGAGCAGTGTATAGAGCGACCTTTCCCTGGCATACTGTCCTAGACTCTGCCAGTCAGCAATTTAATATCTTCCAAAGCTAGAAATTATATCCAGCTTTTTTCTTTAATAGCCATCAATGTTTGAACATTCTGCTATATTCTTCTTGAAAGCTTGTGTACATGTTATATATGTGCTCTGTCTATATAATGCAGTATGTATACAAATATTCATCTACAAAAATTTAACAGAATATGAGAATGGAACATATTTGTTTTATTTTATATATTTCATTATCTAAACTTCTACTTGGATTTTTAAAAAATACATATTTATAGAGATGTATCAACCAGAACTCTAAATAATGCTAAGGATATCAGCAAATTTTAATTCCTTCCAAATTTTTAGTATTAATGTGGCATTTATTTCTCCAAATTCAAATAATTCATCTTCTGGTTTTATATAATCCTTTCTTATAAATATGTTGAACAATTTTAATGTGACTGTTTCTTTCTTTACTTTTAAAGACTGACATTTTGCCAGTTTTCTCTTCCATGCTGATGGACCAGGTTTTCTTTACTTGTTCTGGAAGGAGATGTTTGTTAGAAACATATTTCTGTTTCAATTTGCTCCTTTTAACCTTCACTGCACTTTGAAAAGTACTGTCTCCAGTCTAACAACTGTATATCTGCCCATAATTTGTGAAAGGACATAGCAAGCCCAAGTGTAGAAACGGTCCAGAAAGTTTCATGACAAAATGACAAAATACTGCTCACTTCAGTAGTTATACTTGTGATGATCCAGATTAACTGTGTTGCAATTACCTGGAATTTCAAAATAGTCAAAGTGTCAAATTTTGTATATACTTGTCCTTCTGTCTCCCCCCGTAGGACACCCACCCCAACTTTAAAGCAGCCTAGTCTTACCATGGGGAATGAAGGCACCGCTTTATGCACTGTTCTGCCAAAGTAGCAGCAGTAACTCCTGGGCCTCCACTGCAAGCAAACTTAAAATACCTTCTGACTCTTTGTACCTAAATACTTTTGAATCACCCTTTGGGTCTCAGATGCCTGTCTTGTACTTCAGATGCCTAAGTGCATTTTTGGATCTTGCTGTTAATATTTATTGATTTCAATGGTACTTAAAAGCTGTAGTGATTTCAAAAATCTCATTCATCTTCTATCTGTATTTTTAGGACGCTATTGCTTTTAAAACCCATCACACAGCAAAAAATCTGAACCTGGATTAGCTGAATCACGGGCTGGCCAATCTAATCAATGATGTGGACTTCCTCACTAATCATGCATCTGCTAATGTACATACAGTTAAATAATAAAAGTCTCTTCCAAGAGTCTGAGTTAGTGCATACACTTACTTTCATTCAGCCCAGTGATCCAAAAGGTCAGTTGATGAAGGTATATATATATTTCACAGCATATATCCCATTTTCATTTACACATATTTTAATTTCTTTTTGATGTATAAAATTTTTCTTTTTATATTTTTCCTCACAGAACACTTAGACATAATCTAGAATGAATGGAAATACAGCCAGTGTCTATCCATACAGTTTTATGTTAGTACAAAGGCACTTCTCCTTTTAGGAAAAATGTATTGTCGTGGGTTACCAGCCCCCCCTGGGCTGAAATGGTCAGGCCCAGGTATAGTTCCGGAGAAAAAGCCAATCAAAAGTTTTAGTAACGCCTCTGCTAATGACATGTTTAAGAAAACGGAAGAGAAGGTGTGTGTCGCAGTAAGAATTCAGCCGCCATGTGAGGAGAGGGGCAGCAGGCCCCCAAGTTGGGGGGCCAGGCCCTCTCCCCGGCCTTGGGCCGGCGGCAGGTATGAAGTCTCTCCAGCCGGGATGTGTAACAGAAACAAACTCCAGAGAGAAACTGCCCAGCTGAAACATGCTGCAAGGATTCCAGCTCCGGCGGAGAGCAGAGGACGACTTGAGATAACCAGCAGCTTCAAGGTCAGTTCTAGCAAGAGAAGAGTTGAGACGAGGGGGGAGANCTGAATCACGGGCTGGCCAATCTAATCAATGATGTGGACTTCCTCACTAATCATGCATCTGCTAATGTACATACAGTTAAATAATAAAAGTCTCTTCCAAGAGTCTGAGTTAGTGCATACACTTACTTTCATTCAGCCCAGTGATCCAAAAGGTCAGTTGATGAAGGTATATATATATTTCACAGCATATATCCCATTTTCATTTACACATATTTTAATTTCTTTTTGATGTATAAAATTTTTCTTTTTATATTTTTCCTCACAGAACACTTAGACATAATCTAGAATGAATGGAAATACAGCCAGTGTCTATCCATACAGTCTCATGTTGGTACAAAGGCACTTCTCCTTTTAGGAAAAATGTATTTAAAACATATATTAGGATAAATATATAAAATATAAATAAAAATAAATATAAAATGTATATTAGGGTAAATACATTTTATAATGAAAATTTATTATTTTCTGTACAGATACTAATAACAGCAACAATAACAATGGGTTTTTTTCTATCAAAAAAAACCCCTGTTCTAGACATGTTGAGATCATACATGAAATATCCATCTTTTAGTTATGATGGTTTCTTTGGGCAGATACAAAACCCAAAAATGCACAGAAATCCCACAAAAGTGTGTTCCTAAAAGGATGATACAGAAAAGATGTACCTGTCAGAAAATTTTTTCGGTTTTACTGCATTTCAAAAGAAGAGCAAAGAAGAAAATATTTGTCCACAAAACATACAAGAACACTATGTACAGTATGAAATCTTGAAACCATATTTTTCCATCAAAGTTAGCTTGCAAATAGGTTTGTCTAATATATAAAAAAAAATTTAGATAAAAAAAATACCTATTTGAGTGGAATTATTTCACATAAGAGAAAGTTTGTTTTACATTTTGTCTTTAAAATAGTTTTGGTATTATAATTTAACATTAGTATTTTCTAAATACACCTAACAACATAGGAAAGACTACATTCCAGTGTCTTAAAATAGATCTGCTACTGTTTTTAAGATGTTTACAGAAAGCTTAAAATATTTATGAATCTTTATGTAGCATTTTCTTCTTTTCTTTTACTTTCTAAAACTTAAAGTTTTAGATAAAGTAAAAGATAATTAGAAATCTTACTGGTTAGTCAAAAATTTTACTGAAATTTTACTCAGAGCTGCATGATCTGAAGATAATCAGTATAAAATCTAAGACTTTTTTTCTTTATCTGGAAAGTCAGCAGATTGAAGCTACTGCCAGATAACTTTATCTGATTTTACTTTACAGTACCATTCCTTTTTTTGCTTTTACCTTTTTACCTTTCTGGTCACCTTACACAGGAAAAACTAAATTTCTTAAGAAATAAAGATAATATAAATATACTTAATTATAAAATGAAAATAGAAATACAAAACAAAGAAAACTGATTCAGAACAATGAGTTGTGGTGCTGCTTGCATCATAGATTAAGCAGCTCTTTTAAATGATTTCATAAATTTTAGAAAATATTTCTGTCACGTGTTTTCAAGGAACAATACTGACATAAAATTGTAAAGAATTACTGAATTTGTCTGAATGTATTTTATTCTTGATATTTCTTATCACAAGTCATGTCCAATTACTAGTATTATTAGCTCACAGGTAAAACAAATCTGATTTTGTTAGTATCATTTATTTTTGTAGGTTTTAGTACGCCCCACTCCAGGAGGTGTGTGGATGTAAGTTGTAGACATGGATGCTCCAGGTTTACACAGACCTCTGACATTACCTGTAGTCTGCTCACAGCAGTGAGAAGGCACACCACCGTGCCAGTTACGTGTTTCAAGGTCCCCGAGTGCTGCTTCCCATGCTGTCACTCACGGAGGTTGTGCAGACTCCTCACAGTGTCTGACGAAGAGGCTGCTCTGTCCAGCCAGCCTGGGCAGAGGACATGGGGAGACTGGCAACACCAAAGGTGTTGTTGTTTCCCATTTTACTCTGCTAAGTCACCCCAAAATCTTAAAGTGGAATGGATTAGAATGTCAGGCATCAAAATCTCTAGTAGTACAGCAACAACAATTGAAACATTAATTTCATAACTGTTGCTGCTGTAGAGAGACAAATAAGTCTTTATTTACACTTGTGCAAAAAAATAAAGTATGCACATGTCAGTTGGGTAAAATTCTACTAATTTTGTTTTGTCACTATTCCACTCATTTCTACCTTGATCCTGAACTAAATCCATGCAGCTTAGGTCTTTGGTGACTCTGTTTTGAGACATAATGTTCTTGACTAGTCAAGGTAGAAGCAGCAATAAATTTCTAGTGGCCCTAACATACTCTAGAGCTTCAGAGTTTCTATGAGTAAATATAATCACCAGTCCCTGGATTCTCAGCCACATTTTCAAGCAAAATGTTCTCTTTTCTGTACTAACTCCATCCAATGCATCATAACCAAACACTGAGAGGTGATTCTCCTTCTAAAGAAACTAATAAGGTCTGATCAGATGGTCACTATTGGTGGATAAAATTTTTTTCACAGGCTAATATTGTTGTTATAGAATAGGTATCCTATAAGCTTTGAACATTAGTAAGGCTAATCGAGTACTAAAACTAGTTAAAATAAGGTTCATTTTATCTTCTTATCTTTCTTTATTTTATCTTCTTTAGTTGTGGAGACTTTCAATATGATCAACATCTGCATAGCTGGATACTTGTGGGCGAAATGTCAGTGGATAAGTATAATTTCTTTTATAATTCATTCTTAATATAGTAAGTGTGTCAAAGTGATTTAAAAAAGAAATCAGGAGATTTTTTTCTCAGATTCATCTCTTCCTATAAAAGGTATTCAAATCCCTTTAAGTCAATTTAAGGTCAAAAGATGAAAATATGAGAAAGTGAAGCTGTCATTAACTCATGTACCTATGCTGGAAATAATCTTGTTTTCACATGAAAGTGATTTAAAAATGGTGTGTAATCACATCCTCCGTTGTTGTCCTCTTCAGTGTAATTAGAGATAAAGGGCTCTGGGTGCTACACCAGTTCTGGTAGCTTTGTCCCTTGTTTAATGTAGTGTCATCTACATCAAGCTATACTTTTGAGAAGAGGTTTTTTCTTATTTGTCATGTGTCTCCAGTGCTCATGGCTTTTCCCAATCTTCAGGCAGCAGATCTGTTCTGGACATGTAAACTGTTATGAAAGTATTTTACATGATATTTTGGGGGGGTTTTGCCAGTGAAGTTAGTGACTTTATTGAGTATCCACACTCAATGGGTGATGAATAACTTTAACTTATGATAACAGTCAAAACAGCTGTCTCGTTTTTATCTTCATGGTAGTGTGTATTTGATTAAAAGATTAAAAATAAATTGCAACCGTTCCATGTTCAGATCATATTCTAAGTGCTACATACAGTAGCGGCATTTTGGTGTGATCAGGACATGTAATACTTTTGTGCTTTTCCAATCAGTGGTTTCTGTGACTGTGACAAACAATTTGTTAGATTTCTGCCTTCAATCTAATAGAAAATCAAAAAGAATTTGTAAAAAACAACTTTGCATGGATGACCATGGCTTTTTTTTTCCTATATGGTAAAATCATAAATTATATTTGAAGACGAAATCAGACGAAAACAGCTTTTATATGATAAGACCTTCACACAGTAAAACTGTCTGTTTCAAAATCGGATTTGAAAACTATTTTTCTTTATTACTTTTGTAGTATGGTTCATAAACTAAGTGATAGGAGAGCATTTCTATTTGTAACTCCATTTCGTACTGAAAATAAGACTTTTCTTTTTTTTTCCCCCATATTTTCTGAGTACCCTGAAATATTCATGACCTAACACTTTACAAAGTGTATTCAGTAGAAGGGAAAATCATGGCATTAAATAATTATATGAGGAACTCTATTGATGGAAATCTTTCCAAGATTTTGTGCAAGGTAAGGCAAAATATTTCACTTCTGTAAGTGCATCCAGGTCAGTGTGTTTTTTTGTCTGTAGCTAAGGTCGTAGTTAAACATACTCATAACCCAGAGACACATCATCTAGATGTAACAATTTGGACAAGATGTAAGACAATTTTGAGGAGGAAGCCCAGAGGAAGGCCATGAAGTTGATGAGAGGGCTGGAGCATCTCTCCTGTGAAGACAGGCTGAGAGAGTTGGGGTTGTTGGAAAAAAAATGCTCCAGAGAGACCTTACAGCAGCCTTCCAGTAGCAAAATGGGGCCTCCAAGAAAGCTGGAGAGGGACTTCTGACAAGGACATATAGTGGTAGTGAGCACCCAACTTTTTTAGATACCTGGGCTGAAAAAGAACAGCAAAACGCAAAGCAGAAAAAAAAAAAAAAAAAAAAAAAAAGAAAAAAAAAACACAAAAAAACGCCTAAAAACAAAAAACCACTCACAAAGTTTTATTAGCAAGCTACACACTTGGCATGGATATTGGTATATGTTTTGCCCCCACTTTCTAAGAATAAGCGAAGTAAAAGAAAAAAGGAAAGAGGGGAGAAGGAGAGACTGAAAGAGAGATCAGATAGGAAAGGAAAGAAGATCATCAGTTGTGGGTCCAGTGTCAACAGCTGACAGGGTGTCCAGGGTCCTGGGGGCATGCTACCTGGGCTTTGTGGGAATACCTTTTTATAGGTAAGTTTTCCCCACTCTGGGCTTAGGTTTCTCACTCTTCTTGTAAATGGTGAGCATGCACCATCTGTTCTTCTAGACCTTTCTGGAAATGGGTTGGGGGGCTTTGAGGGTCTTTTGGTAATCTTGCTCATCTCTCCTGGTCTTGCCTGATCTTTGACCCCATTGCTGTTGTTCAGTGTTGTGCAGTCTGCATTGATCAGAACAGGGAAGATTCTCAAAGAAAAGTGCTGCCCTGCCTCCCCTTTCTAGTCACATCCTGTTCTAATTTACATGCTGGAATGGTCATCAGTGTTAGAGGCATAGCAGCACATTAACTCCTTACTGTCCAAGTTTCTACAGTTGCCAAAGAAGTTGCGGATGCCCAGTCCTTGGAATTATTCAAGACCAGGTTGGATGGGACTTTGAGAAACCACGTCTAGTGAAAGATGTCCCTGCCCATTGCAGGGGTGTTGAAACTAAATTATCTCCAAGGTTCATTCTATCCCAAACCATTCTATGATTCTATGAACATTTTAGAAGATATTAAGGCAGACATCTGAAGTGGTTTATGAAGATTTGTAAAAGAGAAAATGACTGAGACCTCAGTGACATTCACCTGGGACACATTAATTATAGATTTCTTGCCATTCAGGATTAATGTATGTCTACCCATAATGTAAAAAGGGGCATATTGAAGAAAGATAGAAAAAAATGTAGTCTTGTGCTGAACAAGGGGCAGCATAAGAAATAGCAGAACCTTACTGTGCCTGTATGAACTGCATTATATCTTCCTTCCTCTCTACATCATAGCACATGTTGTCTTTTTTTTCACTGTGAGAAAGATAGTAGAAAAAGTCAAAGACTAGTTAGCCATTTCCAATAATGAAGATGAAAGTAAAGAATCATTTGACAAAAATGTTCTTCTTCTGCTCTTACTTGCTATCTAGGTCAAGCAACTGGCATGTTGCTGTAAATGATACCTTATGTCTCACTCAATGAAGCAGATGTATACAAACCAAACCACACCTTGGCTTATAACAAGGTAGAAGATCTGTGTAGAAATTTATTCTGTCCATTCTGCATCTCCGTCTTTCCTTATTGCCTTTTTTTTTTTTTTTCAAGATCTGGCTTACTGCAAGATATTTCAGTGAAATGAATTAAAATATAAACAATTTTTCTCTCTGTCTGTGATATAGCCTCTTAAACTGACAAAAGCTAACAGACTTATCTGTGGGAAACGAATGCTCTTCATAATAAATTACAATTTGTGCCTGCAGGTCAGAGGGACCCTTTGTCTCCCTGTACAAAATACAAAGATGACACAATGTCATTTATCTCTGTGGGGCTTCTCTAACAACATCTCTAATGGCAAACAATACATTATACATCTATAACAAAACACTAAACTGACTGCAGGTCTCAGAAAATGTTTTTTGAAAAGTGTGATACATAGCACAATACACTACAGACATTGAAACTACCCACATTAAGTTTTTGTGCAATTAAATTAGAATAGATTAGATGTCACTCATGAATTATCTTCTGCTCTTCTGCAGTAATTCATTTAATTGGCCTCAATGATCAACTCTGAGGTTTCTCATCTCCAGTGAATTTGTTCTGCCCAGGAGCAGAGTTTGCAAGAGATATATCAATTCTGAACACTTTTCTTCAGTTCAGTTCTCAAGTAATTACATGACTAGACACGCATTTCAGCAAAAGTCACCGAAAAAACCCCACCATCTAGACAATTTTAAAAATATGACTTCTTTAAAGTTCCTAATTAATTTCTACCTATCCAGCAAGGTATATCTTTAAATTTATTTCTCCACAGATTATTTTTCATCAAGTAGTTTCCACATTAAAAGAATATAACCAGCTATAACATTACAGTTAGCACATGACATTTATATGCATCAGTAGTGCATAAGGATCATACTGGTTTTTAGTGGGTTTTCATTTCAAAATACCATTTAAAGCAGAGCAGTATCCAGAAGAAGAGGAAACTATTTGAAAGTGAAAGGCATATACATTATGACAGGGAGAGCAAGGTATTAATTCACTGTAGAAAAACTCTCTTCCTTTACCATTACTGGATGTGCATGGATGGCTAAGGATGTATAGGTATTATTGGTGGGTTTTACTTGATACCTGTATAATTGAAAAAAGTATTACTATTTTTGTTTAGAAAATCAGGCACATCTTGGTTAAACTGTTAATTGTCATTTAAAAATGTTTCTTCCCATCCAAATTTACTTGTTTTACTATTTTGACAGACGTATTTTCCCCTTTTTTCTGAAACAGGGTTTTGAAAGTTCAGTGGTGGAAAACTTTTCTCACTGATCTCAGGGAAAAAGACTTTTCTTTAGCCTGCCGTCTACTTGCAAACCTCAGTACAAGCATTCCCACAACTGTCAAATATCCACAGCTTTCTGTCAACCCTATAGTCAGCCACCTAACTCACAATAGTATCCTACTATAGTGACTGGTTGATTAAGCTTCATGAGTTGTCTCTGAATAGAACTGCCAGCAGTGTCAGCAGGAAAGGATCAGGCCTGAGGTTACCCTGCAAAACTGCACAGCAGAAGAAGTAACAACCAAAGTTATGTCAGGAAGCCACTCCATACCAGTTCGGCTCTCCACCCTATTTTCCACCTAGTTAGGCAATGGGAAGCACCAGGATAAGCAGTAGGAAGCTTTCACAACAGGGAGAAAAAGGAAGAAAATTATGTGTCTTTAAAGCTAGATGTAGAAAGCCTACAAAAGCACAGATGGATTGATACCTCTTTCCATTATATTCCTACCTCTCAGACCAGTCACAGAGTGAAAATGTTAATCACAGAACTCTTACCTGCGTTTTATAGGGAGGATTGATTGAACAAAAATTCAGTGCAAAAGTGAGAAAATATAAAGTCCTGATATTTTTATGAAATAATTTTGAGACTGTTTAAGATAAAAGTAAACAAGGAGCTTAATGCCTAGAGATAGAAACAGTAATCAGAGCTGAGAAAGCTGGCAGGAAGGTGAAAGGAATTGTTAAACTGGGAGTCTTTGTTCTCAGGAAGGACTTTAGCCTCTGACATCTCTCAAAGTTGCAACACAGCAGGATGCAAGCAATCAGGAAGATTTTCTGTGTGTGTCAGGGTATCTTCTTGGTACAAGTATCACAGTGATGCACAGCGGGAGTGGGGGTGTACTTTGAGTACTTGTAATTGCCCTCCTAAACATGTTTTTAATCCCTCTACATATGCATGTTGGTTTGTTTGCTGTATGAAGTACATAGAGGAAGTTCTCTTCCGTCTGTGAAAGAAATGTATTTCTAAATTTAAAACTTTTCCAGTTTGCACTAAAATACAATATGTATTGTGGGTGCTGTCAACAGGAACACAAAAGTCTCCAAGTGCCACATTTTTGTAACACGTTGATTAGTTTAAAAATTGATGGAATAGAGCAAAGTTATTGTTAGATATCTGAGGACATAGTAATTCTCTTTTCTATGTAATGACAGTTACTTCAATTAAAAAAATAGACTTGATTAATTTGTTTCTAATTCAGCAAACTGCCAATGAACTCATCTGGAGCTGCACCTGAATTTTCTTAATACTTCTGAAAATGGAGATTTCACAGCAGTCTGCAGTGAACTGTCAGATCGTCGCAGGAATAAAGCACTAATCATCTCTTTCCTCAGCTAAGCTGTTGCATTTCAGAGCTTCAGCATTTTAATTTATGCCTGAGCAGTTATCTAAAGACAAGAAAAGGTCCATATAGAATATTCACAAAGGTGGTTCTAGAAAGAATTCCCCACATCAAAATCAAAATAACATCATCACAACACCAAATGAAAACGGACAATTTACACACATTCCACCCCTCATCCTATCACCACAATAAGACAACTGAAATTTCCATGATTGTTCCACTCTTTAGCTCTGTTCAGTCCATGTTTTGCCCATTACCTCTCCAAATCTCAAATTCCTCAAAGGCTGCAAGTTGTTTGCCAAAAAAAGACTGTGGTGGATGGGCCTTGTCTGGACGATAAAATGACCACCAAAATCTTCTTCTACTTGAGGCTAAAATATACTTGTGGAGATGTTCCTTAAAAAAAATAAACATATATTCATGTGAATTTTAAGCTCAAAGTTTAACATCAAAAGCCATCATGATGTGAAGTGCTAGTCTAAAATAAAGTTTCTCTGCTTGTATAGATTATTAACAAGATGTTGACAGACTGCTCTTGTATCAGTCTGCTTTATCTTGAATTGCTTACCAACATTTCTCACCCCTCAAACTTTATGTCAGAGGAGACATAATTTCTTATCTTGCATCCACAATAAAACTGACATTAAGGCACTTAGCCTAACTATAACTCAGAACACTGTGCTCCAGCACATTTACAAATGCAGTCCTGTGCCAATAACCCTCCTAGGAACAGCTATCCTTCTGGGTGTCTGCCTGGTGCCCTGGACAGCTGCTGTAGCACACCACTTCAAATAAAATTGAAATCAATTGAAAATTATGCAAGTATTCCAGAGTACATTGTATTAAAATTCACTTAACAGCTGAATCCAGATATTTCTCTTATGATACAATAAACAGTCTCTTTTTTAATTCATTCACCTTTTCCCTGTACAGAAGCATCAGGTGAATCTGCATGACTGCCTATATTTAGTGCTTAGTTGTTACAGAAATTTTTTAACGAAGGCAACATTGTATTGAAGTACTCCTGGAGATTCAATTTTATAAAACTGGTAGCTCGTGATAGGGCTTTATTCAAACAGAAGAGTAGAACAAAGCTTTTCTTTCCGATGCTCATACTTTTTTTGTTTTTTTCAATGGTGCGATGACTACCGCTAAATAAGATCAGGTTTGGGGAATTTATATGTAAAAAAAAATTGTTTCTCAGATACATTACTGAAATGTCAGAAGTAAAACTTGGTCTTTTCAGAGAATGTTTCAACTACTGTAAATATAGGCAAGCTAAACATCTGGGCAAATTATCTTATCTTACTGTACTTAGGTATAAAAGTTTTTCAGGGAATTTAAAATTGATTTCTACTTGTCTCGCTTCATTACTGACTTGTACTCAAGGCTAACCCTATGCATGTATCAAATTCTTCCCTTTTAAGAAAACATCATAATAGCAGTTCCAATTTTTTTCTCTAATGAAAAGAGAAAGCTGTTAAATTATTTGTTAATAAATAGAGGATATTTATGAAAATTTTATTAAAAACATTATCATAATATTTGTATGAATGTTGATTGGTATTATGAAATGTAAATACTTTAAGTAAAAAGCTATTACAAATTCTAAAATTAAAACTCCTGTGGCAAAAAAAAAAAAGAAAAAAAAAAGAAAAAAGTAAATATAACATTATGGACTATGATGTTATTTCTGGTAAATACTTAATTTCAGTAAAATACCAATTATAATAGGGAAAATAAATATTTTTTAAAATGTTTTGAATTTCCTTGTCAGACTAGACTGTTTTAGAGGCCTATGTTAGATAATAAAATGTATTTTTCGAATTTTTGTGTAGGATAGATGTGTTCATTTTGCCTTAAGTAATATGCATCTCAAAATTATATGTGAGGCATTGCCTTGTCTGAGTGAATAGTAATACAGGTTTTTTCCTAATTATAGAGAAGCTAAGAAGAAATGAGGAGGGGGGGAAATACACTCAAGAACAATAGCTAAGTTTAAGGTTGGGAAAAAACTACTCCTCAGTTCTTGGCAATGGGGATTTTATGCTCTGGTCAAAAGAAGTAAGATCAAAAGACAGCAACCTATTAAGAGGAGAACCCTACAGTGAAGCAGAAGCTGTCAGCTTCTTGAAGCTGACATGGACTTAGTAAGAATCAAGATTTACAATAGATGAGCATTTACCGAGTTCTCAAACACCAGTATATGCCATATCTGTGTAGGGACTGAAAGAAATGACAAATATAAGTCAGTTAATAATTGTATTTATGCTTCAAAACCTCCTCCAGCTGCTTTAAATATTTTAGCAAAATGGACTACACTTCATTTTTAAGTATCTGCTCTTCAGTTGCACAATCCTGTTATTTTCCAAGGCTTTCAATGAAAAATCTTCAAGATACCAGGAAAATGACACTATTTCTAACTTTAAAGTTAGCAGTCAAGGTGATGTACTTCAAAGGCTATAACACAAATGATTGGCTCCCAGAGGTGTAAGTCTTCTGCTTTGATCAGACACAGTGATGGAACTGAGCAACAAGAGGCAAAGCTGACTCAGGAACCCCCTTATTCTGAAAGATATGCTTCAAAAATGAGAGCCAATTACTTAGGTCCTCAACAGTAAGTGCTCTGTGGTAACAAAGAATGCTTTTGTTTTCAAAATAATGGAAAATTTAAATTTTGGAAAGGTATTTTTCTTCCTTTAGATGGCAGAAATCAGGATGAAAGCTTACGTGGGTAGACTTACCTTGATCAGCGTAGTGTGCAATCTTCCACTTTTCTCTAAAACGAGACTGAGGGGGTCAGAAAAAAATCTTCTGGGATAGAGATGTCTAATAACAATTCTTGTAAGATTTAACAGGATGGTTAAATATACATTTATATAAAACAGCATTATAAAACAACCATTTGTTATATAAATACCCACTACATTTCATAGAATCATAGAATCGATTGGGTTGGAAAAGACCTCAGAGATGGAAGTCCAACCCTTGGTCCAACTTCAGTCCGTTGACTAGATCATGGCACTAAGTGCCATTTCTTCCCACTCTTCTTTGATGCCTTTTCTCCAGTTTTCCCTGCCTTTTCTAACTTAGCAAGATACATATATATATATAAGCTGTTTAGTTATGAGTCAACCTTTATTCATACTTCAACATTGCTTTTAACTACCAGAAAGAAAATTATTTTGTAGTAATAAAAGTTGAGACTAAAAGAGTTACACAAAGTTTATTGTTCGTATGGTCTACTAGAGCTACTACAAAAGATGTGTTTCAACTGTTTCAACCATTTTGATTTCAAGGGAAAAAATACTCAGGTTGTCACAGTTTCCCAAAGGAATCTACAGGGTAGTTTAATGGATTTCAGGAGAAAACAGTTTTCAATACAAATGTTTCATGCTTGGATTCATCCCATTATTTTTAGAATCTCCACATATTTCTCAGAAATAATGACTTATTGAAGAGTGGGGTTGTGATATTGAGACTATTCAAATACATGGAAAATATGATGGTTTTCTCCTAACAGTCATTTATTCTGTATCCCATTAATCATTGTGTAAAAAATGAAGACAGGAAAATATAGCAGAGTTTTCAATGATATCTATGGTGATTTGCACATTCTATGCAAGTATTTTATGTTTTGTTTTGCCTTACAAAATCTGTATAATTTTGATATGCTGCAGTCTATTTGGAGTGTGTAATGTGTTTGATTTCTCCCTGCCTATCGGTTCCATAATGTTAGAAAATTAAGCTCTAGAACTGACAGTAGAAGAATGTGTTCTTAATCTTGGACCATTCAAGTGAAGAATCATGAATGCCCAAGACTTATAATTACATCACTCTTTCCTGAATGCAAGCAGCTGAAATGTAACTCTCTTGCTTATATAATTTAGGAGCTTTAGTCATTTAATTTGCAGAGTGCACTGAAAGACCTGGAAGCAAATATGTAAATGCTCTGCTCCTTTTTTCCTCCCCCATAACCTCTACATTTGTGTTATCTGAACCTGTAATTTGTCCATACCTGACTACAACCAGACCAAGATTTATGAAGAAAAAATAGAGGTTAACCTCTCTTTTCATTGAGGTCGACCTCTCTTTTCATTGTATCCCCAGTATTATGTTTGACTTTCAGGGTATCATACAGAAAAGAAGTGGTGAAAATTATTAAATCTAGTTATTCCACCTCCTCAGCACAAATTATTACTTTGGAGTAAGAAATCAGGTCACTTTTCCACCCCCTCTTTAAAACAGAATCTCCATGCTTTTAGGCTCTACTTTCAGGAGAGAACTAAGGGGTTTGAAGTCGGTGTTGATGTTGACAAGGTGTAGCCCTGGTGGTTTCTGGTGTAGAAACACCTCTAAACTTAGGTTTTTTTAAGTGATCGGTATTCAGATCGAGGGAAGAAGAATTTATGTGTAGCCTGATGACAGACGTATTTCTCCGGGGAAAAGGAAAGAAATCGTATATTTGAATCTGGTGAAATAAACTCTCTTGCTTTTGGGAAAATATTGCAACCAGAATTTTATATTTTGCATTTTTTTTCGTTGAGCAAGTGGTTGGAGTTGCTAATTTACTTTCCCAGATTAAGACAAGTAGAGTGCAATTCAATTCTTTTGACATATTTTCCATACATACCACAATATCAGAGAATTTTGCTTATGTTTAGATGTATTTCTGAAAATTTTCAGGCATCCAAATTTAGGCAAATAGTTCATGTGGGAGGCAACCATTCATTTTAGACTGTTCAAGCTGAAGTAGTTCTGAAGAATAGGTTCTTTATAGGTTTTTTTTTATGGGATCTACACACCTTGACCTTCCGGAATGCCCAAATATATGACTTGGATTAGTCTAAAGTCATTTAGATAGTATTAAGCACTTAGTTTATACCTCAAACTTTTCCACATAAGAGTTCCGTGAACTTAAGCAAGCTAGTCTTTCAGAACACAGCATAATTGCATAGGACTTAAGGAAGTGATACTCTATTTCCATAGTCAAACAACACATTTATTGTATACTGAGACTGTGAAGACAAAAGGAATTTTTGCCATGATACTTGAAGTTACTTCTACAGCATCATATGCTGTAAAGAAATGTTCTGCATTTTCCTTTACTTATAATAAAGCACTTAATGCATTAAGTTTCACTCCAGGCATGATCATCCTTCCAGTGAATTAGTAAAAAATTTTCATTGACTTCGTTTGTTTTACAAAAAATAAGGAAATATTGCTGAACTCTGTTTGTAAAGTGCTAAAGATTATATTCTAGGGAACAGGAATTATTTATTTTCTTTTTATATTTTAAAAATTGAAATTCAACTCTTTTCTGATTTTGAATTTGATGGTAATAAGAATTAGTCGATTTTTAGTTGCATAAAATTTAATAAAAATCATCAAATTAAATGAGAATGGTCATGTGCTTAAGACATACTGTTAAAAGAAGGGATATCATGCAGATGTCAAAACCTATTGTCTTGGTCAGTCAATATTTGGTGAAACAATCTGTCAGCTTTAAAATGCAATGTAACTCACTTACTTGTGCATTTGTCTATTTGTGTGTAGATAATAGTGTTACAGCTAAAATTCAGCAGCTGTTTGGTATTTTACAGCAGAGCCATTAATATACAACTCTACGAAAAGCCACAGTCTCCAGTTGTTCTATAATTACTTCAAATGGACCCTTTGAACCTTTTTTAACATCACACCACCACTTTGTCAGAATAGAAAATATATGTGCATACTCCGTTATAGTTGTGGGAACCATTTTCTGCATTTCCCTTAAGTTGTCAGGAAAAAGAAAAGAAAGAAAAAATTAGCAAGCATCATCTGCAATAGTAGAGAAATTAATCTAAGATTCCCACAAAGTCTTGTGGCCCAAAGAAGGTGATATACAATGAAGAGATGACAATAGTGACAATATATATAGAACAGGATTGATGTCTGATGCTGGAGTCTTAGTCCCACTTCTATTATTGACTGAACTTTTCATGACCATCATTTTGCAAACATGAGATGGACTTAAGATTGAATCTTTAAAACAGGGATAGCTAGATGAGATGTGCTGGGGAACCTGACTTTTCAAAATGAGTTTTAGAATCCATGTCCCTTGTGATAACTGAGCCTCAGCAGGATTAATGACATTTGCTCTCTTCAAAACTGTATTACGAACATTTAACTAGTGTTCTCAAGTAGTATTTGTACAGAAAATACTATTGAAGACATTGCAACGAGTAGAAATGTTGCTTGGAAATTCCTGACTTGCCTTTCACAGCAAGTTCTGTATATTCCTATGACTGAGCTACAGCCAGAATCTGAAGTCTGCTGTGTTCTGCCTTATCCTGCTGGTTTCTTATTTTGACAGGATTTCTAGATATGTCTGAATTACATCTCTCACTTTTTTTCTATTCTGTGGTCCTCTTTTCATACAAATAACCTGATTAAATAGTTCAAGTTTAAACATATAAGAATGGCAATAGTCATCTTTGATGATTTCTTAAATTAGCACTCACTAGAAATGTGGAGATGTTTTACAAGCACAACAATTTAACCATAAGCCCTAACCTGCAGATTAATGAACTGCATCTGTTTCCAGATACATTTGATATGTAGTATAAAGGTCAGTCTATTTGAAATTTCAAGTGCTGATTACAGAATACCAGTAGGCAAAATACAGTTCATGTCTATTAATTAGAGATGCATTATACAAAAATCATACATTGATCTATAAGTGTTTTGTCTTCCAGTAATAAGAACTGTGTATATCCTACCTATTCTTCACTTAGAATGTTTCCTGAAGTAGGAAATTTCAGGGACCACCCTTTCCCACGTTTCCAGATACTAGACTACCTTTTTTTCCACATCAGGTTTAAGTCACACTTTTTATTCACCGTGAGGCCTGGACTAGTAGCTCAAAGGCAACCTACCTCTACTCCTTTTTCATCCATTCCAGCAATATATGCAACTTAGCTGAATTAAAGTTACAGTGTATAAGCTTTTTCTTCCACAGTTAATCTTCTAAATCCCATGCACTCATACAACTCATTATCAATACTAAATAAATCATTCAGGTGATTCTCCTCCTCTACTCCACTCGTGTGAGACCCCACCCTGAGTACTGCATCTAACTCTGGGGTCCCAAACATAAGGACACAACCGTGCAGTACCTAAAGGGGACCTAAAAGAAAGGTGGAGACACATGTCTTACAAAGGCACACAGTGACAGGAAAAGGCTTTAAACAGAAAAAAGGCAGATTTAGATGAGATATTAGGAAGAAGTTCTTTTACTGTGAGGGTGGTGAAAGACTGGAACAGGTTGCCCAGAGAAGGTGTGGATGCCTCATTCCTGGATATGCAAGGCCAGGTTGCATAGGGCTTGGAGCAACCTGGTCTAGTGAGAGGTGTACCTGTCCATGGCAGTGGTCTGGAACTAGATGATTTTAAGGTCTCTTCCTACCCAAATAGTTCTATGATTCCCTGAAACGAAATCATGCAAAAGACTGGAAAAAACTGGTTTTCCCCACCAATGTAAAACCAGCCATGGAACAAACTGTTTTAAATAACCACAGAATATAAGGATTATGCTGGAGGTTAAATTGTGTCTGCTTAAAGTCAATTCAAGGAAACAAATCTCTCCACATCCCACAGAGCTTGATTTTGATGGTTATAAGATAAAAATAAACTCCCTCCTGGAGTATTGTTTCTTTTGTGTGTTTATGAAGTTTCCACCTGCCTTAGCAATGAGATGTTCATTTCATCAAAAAATCGTGGGAAAGATCAGTTCCAACATACCAGCCACCTGAGAATTTTTATTAATTTAAATCAGTAAATTTTTAGAAATGAAAATATTTCTCTTAGCTTTTATAAATTTAGCATTTATGTATTTGTTTGAAGCACTGTTTCTATTACATTATTTTGATTCTATTAAATAGTACTTTTTTTGTCAGCCAAGTTCTTTTAAAATGAATTATTTTCCATTTAGAGTGTTCTTTTCATTCTCAGCTCCTTCTATAGTTTGTAATACTATTAATGCTTCTTATTCCTTTAGGATAATCATTATGCAAACAAAATAGCATTATTCTTCAATTAGGACAAGCCTGCTCTTACTTACATTCCGATATTCCAAGATGGTAAAATCACTGTAGCATGACAATGTCCTCTTTAAATGAAATGGCTAGTTGTTTGGGACTCCATGATTTGTTGTATTTTTTATGTGTAGTTTTAATATTTCTTAATATTCTTAGCAGCCTGAAATTTCCACTGCATGATTTTCAGGTGAAGGCTCAACAGTAACTTGCTTGCAGATAACTCCATTAAAAAATAAAACAAACAAAAAAGCTTTCACATTTTATTGATTTAGGAGGCTCACACGGTCAAAAAGAAAACACTTGTTGGTCAACAAACCCCAAGAATGTTAGACTCTGATAAATCTAAAGGGCATATGGCACATTTGCCTTCAGATTTAACTCAACTAACTTCTCTCTCTACTATTACACTCCTGGTTGCCTTCTGAATCGTTGGCTCTCACAGAAATGTTAATACCATTAAGCACCAGCTCAGAAACATTTCTTCCTACATTTGGTTGTTTGTCTGATTTAAGGGACTGTAATTAATTTCTAATCTTCAGAAAAATTCAGACACAAACTATGTTTGCTAGTACCAGTGTCATAATTCTACAATTTTGGGGTAGTCTGATGAGGTAAAGATGTAGGAATTGTTTCTTAAATATAATAGTCCATTTAAAACTTCTGCTCTCTTACTTAAACAAGTAAAGCCAAAAAGGCAGTAAATTGACTGGAAATTTAAGATGCACTAGGGTTTGGTGTTGGGTTTTTTTTCTGGGAATTAGGATCAAACATGAAGCATCACTTTATCTCTATGTGCTGGTTTAAAGGTAAACCAGCAGGAGAAATAAGCACAACAAAGGACATATGACAATTTTAATGACACATATAATAAATACAATTTTACAAGTGAACAATTGATTTTAACCCACAAACCCATCACCCTGGGGCACGAACAGAATGGTGTTCATCAGCCCCTGCCCTGAACCCCCGTGGGCCCCTCTGAGTCCAAAAGGCAAAAAA
>VYXB01002631.1:30676-154267 GCA_013397135.1 Pachyramphus minor
CCTCCTACATGGCTGCTGAATTTCTTCCTACGCCAACCCCTTCTCTTCCTTTTTCTTAAATATGTCATTAGCAGAGGTGTTACTAAAACTTTTGATTGGCTTTTTCCCCGAAAATCTAACTGGCCTGACCATTTCAGCCCAAGGACCTGGTAAACCCCACGACAAACTGCTTAAATGAAAGAATACAATACATAATAATTCTTAATAAAATAACATTTTACTCCAAATGAGGTTGAAACTTTTGTTAAATAGTACTCATACAAATGACTTAGTAGTCATATATATCGTAAGCATATTGAAGAGTTTCTGTAACAGTATATGAAAACTGGACAGCTGTGCACAAATTTACATATATTTACATCTTTTAATTCAATTTTATTTGGAGTGTAATGTGATACTGTTTGCATCACACTATAAGCACTAAAACTGCCGCTTTCAAGAACTCATTCCCGTAAAGTGCCACTTACAACAGATGGGAATAGGAATAATAAGGAACAAATATTTACAGCTCTCGGCATATCATGGGCATGTCAGCCTGCAGCAGGACTAGAATATATTCTTGCTGATGTGATATTTCAGTGTTTGAAAAAGCATGTCTTCTCTGCTGTTATGCTTATCAGTTGGCATATGATGTCAATTGATTCCAATTATAATAAAAATTACTTGTTTTCTGCCATTCCAGTTGAATAGAGCTTCTTGATAAAATCATAAAGCCATAGTAAAGTTTTGACAAACTTGTTAGTCCACCTTTTCTAAAAACAGAATATTTTTTCCTAGAGTGTGTGGATCTACAAGTAATGCAGGATATAGGTCTTTGAAGGATCAAGTTCTAAAGGTAGCAAACAATGAGTCTACTCTTTCCCTAAAATCTATTTCTATTATTTTAGGGGGCCAGCCCAAGACTCTACTTTAATCTCCTTTATATTCATCAGTCTTGACTACCTGAGCAATAAACTATGTTTCAGCAGCAAAATGGTGTATTTTTAGAGTAGAATCATTTTAAATATTTGTGATTTGATGTCTTGCATGTATTTATATATGCCAGATCAGTTTTAGAGTTGCCAGAGTTCACTACTCTACTGCAAAATATTGAATCTCAATGGACTTTCCTGGGGTGTCATTCTACCATTGTGCCCTCTGTATTTTTTAAAATTTTATAATTTCTCTTCTTGATCTGAAGTTTCTCCTCCCTTACATGTTTGAAACCTAACTTCAAGTCCATTCTCTCCCAGTTTAATAAAAACTAAACTCTCCAGCAGCCACTTACAGCTTCTGCTCAAGGGCTAGTGTCAAGAATTGATTCTCATAAGATTTATCAGATAGCCTGCCGCTTCTTTTCATTTGGCTCTAAGGAAGACACCTCTCATATCAACCTATATAAAGCTTTTAAAACACTTTTCCGGGAAACTCACAACTAACATAATTACTTTGACAACAGAATGGCTAACATCTCTTCCTTTAAAAAAATAGCAACTAAAAAATTTGAAAGGAGGGGTTGTTCAGTTCTAGTACTACAATCAACAATTGTAGAATTAAAATAAAATATTGCACTAATTCCACCCAAGTCTGTAAACATATTGTTGTTTACAATAATTGTTGTCCATTTTAGCAATACAGAAAACAACTTTAAATGATGAGTTGTATAATATTTAGAAACAGAAATTTAAACCACCTAAAAGATATCACCTGCTCGGTTCCCAGCAGAGCACCCACTTTTAAAGTGTAAAAAGAGCAAATTTATATCTTAAAAACAGCAGTTTTAAATTCTCTTCTCTAAAAATCACAGGCAGGTTATTAATAATTATTTCAACAGGTTAATTGCAGATAATTTTTGACAACAGTAACATAAAAGCATTTTTTTTTTTTTTGCTGCATGACAGTGAAAAAGTAAAATAAAAGAAAGGTTAAAAGGAATCTGGTTTTGATCAATTAATTATTTTCCGAGAGTGAAGAGAGGGACAGGGGGAAAAAACCCCAAACAACAAAAGAGAAAACATGATGCACAGAAATTAAATGCAGGAAATATTCATATTGACATCAAGTGATCCATACTTTCAACTAGAACTTTATAGAATATTTTTGGTATGTCCCTAAATAGGTTAGCTAAGTTTACTGTAATTATCAGTGGATGAGATATATTCTTACATTGTAAGTATCCATTCCTTACATTTAGATGGTAGTATGATGCTTTTTAGATATTCTTTTGTTCTTAGTTCATGAAGAAACATCATTTCATGTATTTTGAAAAAGGAGTATAGAAAGATACATTCTCATGTTCTTGGCACTGGGACTAAACATAAACCTCAGCTGGATTTCAGAAATTTCAAAACAGTTTTAATAAAAGACTGAACAAATAAGTTTTTCTAAGCAACAATAAAACGATGAAAAACACCCAGAATTACTTGATTTAAAGGGAGATATTAAAGGAACTTAAACTTTGAAACTTATCAACAGAAGGTAAGAAAATCTCAGTAAATAATATATCAGAGAAAGTCAATTGCTATAGATAAAGTGTTACAAAATGTTAAGAAAAAACCACATGAAGAAGCTGCACAAGGTAGACAGACTGCATCTCTTCAGGGAAGATGAACAGGTAAGGCAGGGTCTTCGGATCTTCACAAAAACTGTACAACATCAGGAGCCCAAGCTTTGCTTTGCAAAGAAAGACTAATAAAAGAGAAAAGGTTCTTGGAAACAGTCAGCATGGATCAACCAGAGATGAACCATCTACACGTGAAGAGAAAGGGGATCTTTCAATACCTATGCAGACTATATTAATAATATAGACTTTTGACAGTGGTGCATGATAGGAAAATTAGAGGCCATAGGCATTAATTGAAACAGAAGAGGCTCCACTGGAAGTTAAGGAAAACTTTTTCACCACCCAGAACTGGAAGAGGTTATCCAAAAACTCCATGCAGTCTCCATCCTTGAAAGTTTTCAAGATTTGACTGAAAAAAGTGCTGAGAAACCTGGTCAAATACCATAGAAAAACCTGTTTTGAGCAGGAAGTTGGATCAGTAACCTCCTCAGGTCCCTTCCAATTTTAATAATGCTGTGATTCTAATTAGGGATAAACAGGAGATGGACCTGAAAAGTACATCATGTTCTGAACTAAAGTACTAATTGAGGTGCATCCCATAGACATGCACTGTATACTGAAGTAGTGTTGATACAGGAAATAAAGGAAATCATGGCTTGGCTTCGCGAACGAAGATTTCAAAGAGCTTTACCCGCGCTTGCTGCAGGCTCGCTGATGGCTGAAAAGGCCAATGCACGACAGACAAGTCCGGTTACAGAAGGGACAAGAGAAAGATTCCCCAGGTGGCAACGACTGGACACGATTCTTTCTGAGTTGTCTTTTCTCCTTGAGAGTGATCTTGCGTGAGTTCTCGAAGGAGGTAGCAGCATTGTACATGGTTTGTCTCCAGGCCTCCCAATTGGAGGCCAGAGCAGACCAGTGATGATACAGGAAATAAAGGAAATAATGCATCATAAACTCTTCAGAGTTCTTTGAAATTCTCAAAGTGCATTCAGATGAAGATGATCATGCTGCAATTGCACTCATTAATTTCAAAACGAAATCTGGACACCAAAGACTTTGACAGGAACAAAAGGAAAAAGGCATGATTTTTTCATGGTTAATATATTTTAAGGTAAGAAACAAAGATAGGAATAAGTAATTAAGTTTTCTAATGGAAGAAGATCAACAGCGTACATCTGTGCTATGGACACTAATATGAAGATACTATGATCTCACAAAAGAAATGGGAACATTATTGACAAATCTGATGCTGCTACCAAATTATTCAAGTTAATCAGTGTAATGTTATCTCTAAAATGTAATTCGATAATGGAATAACAGGGGACATTCAGTATTGATAAAAGCTGAATAAAAACAACATAAGGCATGTTTAGAAAAGCAGCCCTAATTATGCACGCATAGCGATGAGTCTTAGATCAGTCATTAAGTCAGGAAATAAATGTTAGAAAGACTTTAGACAATCCAGGCTCATGTAAAGCTTGTACTTATGACATGAGCAAAATCTACTGCAGATAACTTTCTGTTGTATTGCTCCCCTGCAATAACCCTCATATGAGATAGCATGCTGATAGCTATCTGTGCTAAATGACTGATCAGTACAAAGACATTAGTGACTTTGCATCTCTGCAGGATAGCAATCCATCTCTGTATCTAACACCTGCTTAATGGACCACAGGACATCTCTAAATCTCTTTACTGACATATTTTGCAAAGGCCACCCTAGTGTTAAGCAGCAATGAAGCTGGTTTTACTGAGACAGGACTTTCTATTTGCCCAGTGGAAAACAAAATATGGTGCATACAAAGTCTCTTTGAAGTGACTGTTGATGTTTCTCAGTAACTGAAGCGAAGATTAAATTAGCGACCATGAGATGTGTTTGGTTGTTTCTCCTCTGGAAACCAAACATGCAGTTTTCCCTACAAATAAATCTCTCAATGATTCTCCTTTCTATTGGGAATATTTAATAAGAAATGTATTTACAAACTGACTATGTGTTTCTTCCTGGTGTATGCATACCTAATATGCACAGCAACCTGCATATAACACCATAATTTTAAAATACCAACAATTTTTAGAATTATTTTTAGTATTACGTCCTCTAGTTTATGCATATTGGCATATTTGTTTGTTTTCAGAAACAATACTATTTCAAGCTTTAGGCATCAGCCTTCCCAAAATCCTAGACTCAGAAGATTCCTCTTTATTCCACATGATGTACATTACTTTGAAAATATCTGCCATTCTCATATCTTCATCTTTCTGAGTAAATGCCAGAGTTTATATCTTAGTACTCTGATCATTTTCTCTTATCCTGTCCATTAATTTCCTTTCTCTTCTTTTTTGTTTCCCAACTCCCTCCTTATTGTGAGGGTGCCAGCAACACTTAGAAACATTCCCAATAAAAAATACACTTTAAAGTGCATGATGGCCTAGTCTCTTTCTCCTTTCTTATTTTAAAATGTGTTTTTTCATGTACTTATTTAAAAAACTGCAGTTGTTCTTCTTCTGTTCTACAGGCCAAACAAGGGTACTTTGTGCAGCTTGATATAAAATTTGATCATGCGGGTCTACAAAACTCTCATCAATTCCATGCACTTTGTGGAAAATATGAAATTGCATTAACAATGCCAATATAATGAGGAGGAAAGGGAAAAAAGATAATGTGAAAGACATGGAAAAATAAGCAGATAGTCCAAACTATGTATTTTCCCTACAAATCATCTTGGTTTACTCTGAGTAAACCAGTGAGTCAAACTGACCATCTTTCCAGTTTCTTGAAATGAACAGGTTTTTCAGTCCCTATCTGTTTTATACTTTAACACTGAATGTGCTCTAAAATGTGCTTACAAAGGGGCTAAAACAAGAACATGTGTTGCAGATGAGAGCATATGAGCATACAACTTTGCTATGTTATTCTTTGATTCATTTTTTTACTTAGACTTTTTTTTTTTTTGGCTATTATCTTAGCCAACTCATCGGTGAATACCATGTTGCAGAACACTGTTTTTTGCTGTAAACCACAGTCATCCTTTACCCATTGTTAAAAAAAATAATTATTCTCATGGTTTTGTATTGTTCTAGTCAGTTTTTGATTTATGATAACACTTGATATGTGTTATCATATGTGTGATATTATGATGTCTTTTACATAACAATAATTTAACTTCATAAATAACTATTTGTGAAGATTTTTCTAAAAGTATCTGAAAAATATTTGAAAATGTTGAGACATCTGGTTCTCCACTATTCAATATTATCTGCAATTCTGGCAAATTTCTTTTTGGCAAGAAAAAAAAAAGAGAAACAGAAACTAAGCTTGAGCATAAGAAGGATGAAAATTTAAAATTAGGCACCTATAAAGAAAGAACAGGCAGCATTAGAAGCAAAGATTTGACATATTATTTCAGTCAACAGAAGCACCAAAGTTAAGGCTTCTTGCTTTTGTATTTGCATGTTAGCTCCTAGCGTTGATAATTCATTATAGTAATTTTCATGGGGAAAAAACACATTTTCTTTCAAAATGTTTGCAAACTAACTGTCTCTAACTGTGCTCTAACTGTCTAGGAGTTCCCTCTCTCTTTTAAGCAATGCCTTAGCCATCTGTTATTTGACTACATATTTGGCTCTTTCTACTTTCCCTGTTAAGAAGTTAATGGAGAATAGACAGGAAAATCTGAATCTGAAAAATTTATTTAAAAATGTTCTCTATTTACATACTATTAAAATTTGTTTGCAAATCTTTCTCTAATTTTTAAGCTGTCATCATACCTTGTCAGAGATATGACTACTCATTGTTAGGAGGCCTTTATTGTATATAGTTGGTGATCCACACACTAACATTACAGATCAGCTCCAATAGTGCATTAACCATTTTAAAAACATTCTCTGGTACTTAGGATAGTTGACCAGAAAAAGTTGTCATCATATGTTCATGAACTCTTTCAGCTCACAAAACAGAATGGCTTTATTCAAATTTGCTATCATGCTGCTGAGAATAACTCCTGGATTTGCCTATGTGTTGAACTCTGTCCAGCAATTCTTGGGGAAAAGACTAGTTGGCATATGGCAAACTTGAGCCACATTCTAACATCTCTGCTAGAGACGATCAAATTCCATTGCCTGAGCACATTCACAGGAATCGCTTATTTTAATTAAAAGACAGCCTCAGTATGCTATAATTTATCTCAGAATATTGATTTACGGGTGTATATAATTTAATTTTTAATATGTTACTTTGTTCAATTCCCACTTCTTTGCCTTATTTTGCACTTAGATTTTGAAAAGTACATTTTCCAATTTTCCACCATTTCTTTTAGGATTCCCATGTTTTGTCACATTTAGTGTTTCAGTAAGACTGCAATATCTATCAACACTTGAAAAAATTTTTATATATAAATTTGAGAGGTTCCAGTGATATGTGTTGATACATCCTCAGAACTGTATCTGCATTCCCATTTGTTGTTTCTATTTTTTTTTCCCTTTTATGAAAACATACCTGTTTTCAAGTGGTGCAGCGGACTCTTGCTTAGGTCTTGTTCTTGTATATACCCACCATTTTCACCTGTCCACAAGTGGAAGCAGAATGATGAATAAGTCACTAATCTTCTGGCTGGATTATACAACATGATGTGATTTATTAAATTTAACAAGTATTTTGCAATAAGCTGTGTCACAATGATCATGGAAAACTACTGATACCGTGTTTATCAATGTGTCAAAACTCTTGGTTTGGTTAATTTCACGAGAAATTAAGATTTTAGGGGTTTGTGATCAAGTGGTAAATTGGTTTTCTAGTTACTTAAATTTCAGAAAACAAATTGTGAAGCTTCAAGGTACCTGACTGCCGCCTCTTACTGCAGCCTTCCCAGAACCACAGTCTGTTTTACGTAACATTCTGTAAATGATTCTGTCAGCAGGTCCTACTTTCACTTACATGTAGTACACATCTCACTACAGCTCATTGTCATAAGAAAATTAGAAACTATACCAAATCTATGATTTAGACAAAAACTTCTTTAAAATAGGCTATTTTTAAGGCTGTCAGACTGGGGATGGGGAACTGCAGGGGCTCCCCATAGGGGTGGCTGGAGAGAAACCTGCAGCCAGGAAGCAGGACAGGCTGGAGAGAGCCAGGGGCAGCCTCAACCCTGGGCACCGAGCACCTCTATGGGAACAGGGATGTGCCAAGGCCAGGCAGGAACATCTGGCCAAAGATAAGGCCCAGATATAGCAAACTGGCAGTTTACAGGACTTTCTTTAACATTTTTGACTGTGGATCATACAGAAATACAGGAAAGGTATTGTCCTTTGAGATATTTAATTTTGCATTTTTTTTCATCAAGCAAATGTTTATTAAATAGAGCTAGAGAAAAAATCTTTAAGTCTTCAACAACAAATATTACTTACTGATATTTGATCATTTATAAATATATATCTTAAGATAGACTAATATATAAAGAAAGATTAGAACTAAAATGTCAGGTAATTAAATTAGATTATGCACTTGATAACTGCACACAATATTAAAAACAAAACAAGACTAAATCTAGAAGTTAACAAAACCAGAAGTTAATTAGAGCCAAAAAGAATTTTTTCTTCCCTTAATCAACCTTCTTCATTATTGTGCATTAACAGTATTAGCTCCAGTCATGTCTCAACTTATACACAAATTTTAAAATTGTCAGGGAAGAGATCAAATCTCCTTAAATTTTAAGATTACCCCACACACAAGTGGGATACTTTCTTTACACTAATAATAACCTGTGGTACTAACATTACACTAGTAATAACAATGTCAATGTCAATGCCAATGAATCCTGCTTCATTATTTCTAAGCTGTGTTTAATTACTTAAAGTTAATAGCACACTTGGAATAAATTTAAGATTTCACAAGAAAAAAGAATATAGCAGCCTAGATGTAGGGGAAAAAAAGAATACTGCAGCTAGAAAAGTTTCAGAGAAGGTGACACATGACAAAACATCTGTAACAGCCTCCATAATGAAGGCAGTGAAATCATGGAATCACAGAAGTATTCACTGGGTGCCACTTATGCAAGTTATCTAGCCCAGTATTCTGCTAAAATCAGTGTTATTGCCAGTTCAGAATCAGGACAACCATGGCTTTGTTTAGACAAATCCTGAAACTTTCAAGGATAGAAATTCCACAGCCTGTTTCGGTAGCCTGGTCTGGTACCATGCTCTGTACATTTCTGGTGTTGCCTTACCTTACCCTCCGACAGCAACTAAGGATTTTCCTCATGTCCAGTCTCAACCTGCCAAGCCACAAATTGTGACTGTTGCCCACTGTCATGCTATCTGCTGCTACAGAGGAATTTGCCTTCATTATTTCTGTAGCTCAGGACATCAAGTAACTGTGAAGTGCTACTTTGTGTGTCCCTTCATCCTAGAGATGACTGCACAACCAACATCTCAGCCATGAGCTCCAGCACAGAGCATTCTCCCACACTTCGACACGCTTTTTGTGAGTGTAATGGGCTGTGCTCGAGCACTCCAAGAAGAGTTGTTGAGAAGAGCAGGAAGAAGCCTTAGAAGGGTGTCCCTTCTTCATTCATTTTGGAAATAGATTAAAAAACATATTGGAGCTGTAGCCCTATAAATTCCCTTATTTATTACTCGTATTTATCTGGATACAGTTTGTAATAATAGGGAATAATATCAGTTCCCTGAGGGCACTAATTGCTCTTAATGGCTATTAACGGCCCTGTGGCTTCCACTGCTCAAGCCCTCTTCCATTGAACTAGAGATTCCATTTAACCTCATGTTGGGACCTTTAGTCCTGGCCTGACATATCCTGTACATTTGCAGTATTTGTGTTTGGCCATTAATACTTGACTGTAACTGACTTCCAGGATTGTCATCAGACCTCCAGTGACTGGATTTTCCTGTCAATTGCAGAGATGTGTCTGATTCTAGTCCCCATGATCAGGCCTAAGACTGCTGCAGACTGACTTCCTAGTTTTACCTTGGACCTTCTTCATCAGCCACAGACTCGTCTGACGATCTGGACCTGAACATCAGTGTGATATCTCTGCCTGCCCTGCATGCCTCACTTGGATACGGTGCAAAAGAGACTGGCAAGGTCCCTGCCCTCATGGATGTATTAATGCTCTTGACTTCCAGCAGCCTCTTGTTTAGAGAACAGCTGGCCTTACTGCATACTGTCTTTTTTCAGTTGGGCCAATCCTTTTCTGCCAAGCTCTCATTCAGTCAGCCCCTTCCCAGCTTGTCATGATGCATATGTTTATTCTTGATGAGCTTCAGAAAGCTTCTGTTGATCAATATGGAGTTCAGGGATGCGCCACTTATCATCAGCCACCAGACATCAAGCCATTAACCGTCAGCCTATGAAGATGGTAGGCTGCCCAGTTTTAAATCTATCTAAAAGTTGATATATTCAGTGTATATTTCTTACAATCATATTCTTCAGCCTCGAAGACATAACTGAAGAAGAACATGACAGAGGTCTTTAAAATAAACACCGATGTGGGGAAATTGAATAGACAGCTATTCCCTGGGTTTTCCAATGTAACCGTTAGATGTCATAAACTGAATGAATAAGGTACGAAATCAGAACAAAGACAAGAAATAGGTTCTTCTCAGAAGAAAAAAATCCCCACTGGAATTAATAAAAAAAATAATGCAAAATTCATCAAAATAAGAGCTAGCATTTCTACTGAGCAGAGTGATTATACTACATACCATTGTAAAGTAGAAAAGTGTATCAGAAAAGAATGACCAAACTAGTTCTTACACTCTTCCATTGATGTGTTATTGACTATTAGATAGTGAGTAAGAAGGATGCTTCTTCTAGCACCCAATACCGTTCATGTCTTATAAGCTATTGGTTTGAGTAAGAAAAAGTAAATTTTTTCCTTACAGAAATGAAGCCAGACCATATATTACTCCCTATTATTAACTGAAGTAAAAGAGGTTACATAAAAAATTTCAGCCTATTTTTAAAATATGTATCTACTGAAATACAATACCATAGTATCAAACATGATACTATGGTATGGTAGCCAAAAGTATCTGTCATACTCTTCCTTTTTGATCATCTGATCTGCATATAGTAAAACTCCAGTGAAATTATCAATATAGATTATTTGCTGATGTGGACTCAAGCTGTTGAGGGAAACATGGTTTTGAAGCTTAGTTTCTTTATCCTTTCCATCATTTAATAACTAAATCTTCATCAGAAAAAAACAGATAAGAGATTTTCTTTGCAAACAAGAACTAACTTGTCAGAAGTTGCTATTTTAAGTTTATTCTGTTGTTAGGGTAACTAAAGTTCTAATAATAATTTAAATAAAAAGGACATCACCTAAAAAGCTACTCAAGTAGTCATAGCAACAGTATATTTTACAATAAAAGCAGTTCATAGGGGTTTTTTTCCTCCTGACCTTAAGCGTTACAAAAATACACTTTTTTGTAAAGTGCATGTGTTTATCTGAACCCATATAAAATTGAAATTAAGGACATGCTGAAGTATCCCAAAGAATTTTACATATATGCAGGCTACTAGCCAATTTAAAAGGACTTTCAAATTTATATCTTTCTTTTCTGTATTTCCAGAGAGCACGTTTCTTCTGCAATTTTACAAAGGCTTATATCAAAAAGCACTTTCTTACGTTAGTAGACTATAATAAATACATATTTTAGAATTCTTTTTAAACATTCATGTACATTATTTATCAGGTAGACAACTTTCTCTCAAAAATATGTTCTAATGAAATTTTACTCTCTTGTTAGTAATAAAGACATCTATTCCTGCAAAGAAGAAATGTCCTATTGAAACCTAAACTACAATTTTACTACACATTGTCATTACTTAAAAACAGTGTTTTTTTTCAAAACAGTGACCCTTCTGTGTACCTCTCTACTACATTGCTGTTCAATTTGTAAGACACTCTCATTTTCATTTATGTATTCAGATATTTCTTTAAAATGTGCCTTCTTAAAAAAGAATCAGTAATAGTTTTGGTCATTGTTATTAACCAACATATCTAAGAGAATGAGAATGGTATTAATCCTTCTTGCACTTCATTAACAAAGTTGTTAAATAACAGGTCTTATTTAAAGCTGATTGAAGTCAGTATAAAGATACACATTGTTTTCAATAACCTTTGAATCAGGCTTAAAATCTATTTAGTTACAGGTGTACCACAAAAATGAAGGTTATGAAATTACAGAGTTATCATTGAGAACATAATACAAATGTAATGGAATTTAATCTGTAACCAAGGGCCTAATTTGGCATGCAAATCGTTATTAGCAGTGATGACAGATACAAAGAGAAGAACACAGCTTGAGCCTGACAGCTCAGGTTGTGATTTCAGGAGTGAAATTAGAAATAAATAAATTAACATTGTAAGTAAGTACATTTGATATCATTGAGAGGTATCAAGCATAGAACTCATGAAACAGTGACTCTTTAGACCAAAGATACAGTGAATGTTTTTTACCATCTCATAACAGAATAATTACTTTCCTAAACCAATATAATTTTAATTTGAAAAATGGTATCTATATGTGGATAAAACCAGAAGAATTTTGTATTGAAAAGTTTTATTTGTGCATGGATAATATTTTCAGTTTCTGAGAATTTTGAATATAAGCAGTATTGATGAGGACTTAAGGGAAAGTATATGGGTGAAAATGCATATGGTACCTTCATTGCCTCCCACAAAAGTTTTTGTCGTATATCTGTACAACTTATCAAAGGGTTTTTATCACCATCTACATAGACAGTATTTTAAAGTATGTTTATGGAATTATTTTAGGGAAATGAAAAGATTAATGGATGCCATACTACATGAAAATATGCAAAAACCAACATTATAAATTCATAATCAGGTTTTTTTTAGAATACAACAATGGTAAAAAGTCAGCTCTGTGAAGGAGCTACAGATAAAAAACCAGTTAAGATGAAGGAAAATTAAGATGCAGGTGAAAACAGGAAGAGTGAAAATATAATGGAATAAAAAAGGCTTATTAACCAGTTCATTCTGAATTGATAGGTCAACACTCACACCCAGTTATCTAAAACAGAATAGTCCTCATAGTCTTTCACAGGTACACTACTCCTAGAGCACATCTTCAGTCTCCTTTGTAAAGTGCTTCCATGAGGCTACCAAACCAGGAAGACTGAGAGACTGAGGAATGAGTTGTCTCATCCCTTGCGCCTAAGAAATCTGTGCTTATTTTGTACTGGATTGAGCACAGAATAGGCAAACACAATCCTGCCTAATGGAAAGATTAAGTGTTTAAAATGATGTTTTAATTCAATCAATTAAAAGCATAAACAGCATGAGTTTGATTGAATCAGTTTAAAGAATTACACAGAAGCCAATGTGATTGTCAGCAGGGGTGAAAAATTCATGTATCACCTAGACACAGCTTGAATTCTGTATTTCTCAATTAGATATTACAAACAACCTACTCTATCACAGAATAGCTCTTGAGTGAGAAAAAAAACATAGCAAAGCTTTCAAAACATGTGCAGTTAATTAAAATTTAGGCACTCAGCAACCACTGTCAAACATTTAATAAATATGACAGCTTGATTAGTCTTTATTTATTCTGTGTCTTCCACAGACAATTTAAAGAAAATGTTTAATAGATTTAAGATTAAAATATGCTTTTAAGAGGAAAAAAAGATTTACCATTTAATGAAACATCTGCCTTTTAGGAATACATCATTTTTATATCCAGTAGATGCATTCTTAAAACACAATACATTAGAAAGAACCATAAATATTTACCTACTGTTAATTGCGTATCAGGTACTTAAAAGATAACAACATGAAAGAAAATAACAACAACCAATTTTATATTAAAATTGCTTTTATCCTACAATACACTCACTTGTATGGTAATCTAATAAGTTAATGTTACGTCAAGTCTTTCCAGAAATGCTCAGTTCTGTCCTAAACAAATACTTACATCAGTGATAGAAATCATTGCATTTAAGATAGTTCTGGTTAGAATGAAAAATGGAAGGCAAGTTTCTTTTAAAAATATATGTTCCAAAAATTGACACAAACACATTAACATCAAATTTCTTATTGGAATGTATGGATCTAATTCTATTCATAGTTACATAAAAACAGTCTGATTATTAAAGTGAACTGATGTAATTCCTTCCGTTTCTCCACCTTAGCTGATGTGCTTCTGCTTAACAATTTTGTCCTATAAACTTTAGGTTTCAGTGTAATCAATATATGATATTTCATGTTACCTAATTTTGCAGTATAACCTTTTCAGGTTGTTCTTTAAAATCTTAACATCATATTCATTTGTTTACAGAAGAACTTTGCCATGATAAGAACTTAAAATAATACATTTTTTAAGAATAATATAAAGAAATGTACACATGGGAGCAAATAATACATTCAAAAGTAGTACTATCTTCTTTGATTCTCCTCACCTCATACTTTGTCTATCAGCTTGGCTCCAATAATTCCTTCCAGAGAAGAGTTCCAGAGAAGAGCAACCAGGCTGGCAAAGGGACTTGAACACAAGCCCTATGAGGAGAGGCTGAGGGAGCTGGGATTGTTTAGCCTGGAGAAGAGAAGGCTCAGGGGAGACCTCATCACTCTCTACAACTCCCTGAAAGGAAGTTGTAGCCAGGTGGGGTTGGTCTCTTCCCTCAGGCAAGCAGCAGTAAGACAAGAGGGCACAGTCTCAAGCTCTGCCAGGGGACGTTTAGGTTAGATATCAGGGGGAAGTTCTTTACAGAGAGAGTAATCAGGCTCTGCAATGCGATGCCCAGGGAGATGGTGGATTCTCCGTCCCTGGAGGTGTTCAAGAAAAGACTGGATGTGGCACTTAGTGCCATGGTCTAGTAACTGTAGTGGTAGTGGATCAAGGGTTGGACTTGATGATCTCAGAGGTCCTTTCCAACCCATCTGATTCTATGATTCTATGATCAAGTTTTAGAAGACAAAAAAAAAGACTATTTACTGGACTGATAGTTTTCATATCATTTATACAGCGATTAATACCTTGAAATGAACTTATGTTAATATTGTAATAGCAATATTTAGCCCTTTGTCTGCAAAAAAGGCTGCAGTATTAAACTACTTCAAATAATCTAAAATACATAATTAAAAAACTCAAAGTATCTTACATACTAGTGCAAGATTTTTGCAAGCAAGGAATTTGTGGAAATAGGTTTAGATTAGATATCAGGAAAAAATTCTTTACTATGAGAGTGGTGAGGCACTGGAACAGGTGGCCCAGAGGAGCTGTGGGTGCCCCATCCCTGGAAGTGTTCAAGGCCAGATTACATAGGGCAGGTTAAAGGGGTGTTGGAGCTAAATGATCTTTAAGGTCCCTTCCAAACCAAATTATTCTATGATTCTATAAATTAAAAATACATAATTCAGAAGACCTTGCTAGAGAAGGTGCTCTCAAATATGATGGAATTTTGTAAATAATTGGATACTATATTACCTGAAAATAAACTATCAGAAAGCTTACTTTTGAGACTATACTCTACCTGAAATTTGACTCAATCACTAATGAGATTATGTTTTTGAGAGAAAAGGATCATACAAACAATCTCATATTGTATGAATACTAATTCACAAGTCAGGTCATATTACAAGACCACTAAAAAATTACTGCATACGCAGTATTAAAGGAAATAAGTGTTGTAAAAGACTTGGGAAACTTTAGGTAGCTTTATTTTAAATACAGTCAGCCACATAGCAATAACTAGAAGCTATACCAGCAAAAACTTTGGAAAAGTGAATTATTCATACTTTTTATTAGTGGATGTCTACAAGAACTATTTTCAGATTAAAAAAAAAATAGAATCTCTTGCTTCATTATGTCTCTGCTATCCTAGAGTCACACCATTTTTTGCAAAAAAATCAAAATAATACAACTTGTGTCATCACAGTCCTTCATCAGAAACATATCTATTCATGTTTCTGTTCCTCTAACTGGCTAAAGAATGGCTTAAGTGATTTAGCGGTTTTCCTATATCAGTCCTTAAACAGTCACATTTAGTGTTTCATTTTAAGAAATTTTATAGCCAAGTATGAGCTGGGGGAGGGGGGTCCATGTGCTCATCATCATTCATTGACATAATACTAAAAGAAGAAATTTCATCATTTGCTTCAGCTCTTAAGTTTCCTTTTACATTCCTCTTCTGGTTTTCAACATATTCTGCCTTTGTTTCTTTTTCCAATACTACTTCAGGTTATTGAGCCCTACACCAGTACTGTTCTAATTGCTGTGCCTGATGATGAAAGCTAATGATTTGAGCATCCTGCACAAAATGTAATCTTATTTCATCCCACCAAACAAGATTCAGAGATTTCATATATTTAGTAAAGACTCAAGTTACTTCATTCCTAGGCCCAGCCTACAGAAATCCAGAAATCACATCCTGTGTTCCAGTTTAGCACAGCTACTTCCATGTTAGTACAAGTTCTTAATGCACTGAATTTGTTCTAGCCCTGTAAGTTTAACAAGACTCTTAGTACTTTGAAATTGTCTTACTAAAGGCTTTCTTTCTGGTGCAACCTTCTGCCTGTGCTTTGTTTATTATTTATGTTTCAATTTCAAGTTACTTATTGCCTTCTACATTATAACTGATGATAACTCAAGTGAAAGCTGAGATAAATGAGGAGCTTTTGTTTGGTATTTCTATTTATTTGATTTTTCTCCTTCCCAGCTTCATTGTTTCAGCAGAAATGACACTGGTTCAGTCTATTCTTAGAGCAAAAGATTTTAAAACTGTCAACAGAATAGAAAATGAATACTGAATATGAAACATTCAGGCTAATGGCTTGTCTTTGACAAGAAGGAGAGAACAAAACATCTTTGAAAATTAGACAGGTACAAGTGTACCACCTGGTAAAATTAATAAGGTGATAATTACAAAACCACTTTCCAGAGCAGAAACAAATAAACTGAGCATCCTTTACACTTTTGGCCTATTTAATGTGTCCTAGACATTTTTCTGAGACATTCTTCCTTTGTCCATTTTACTGTGATATTGGGATTTATCTGATTATGTTATAGTATAGATGGGTGAAATCTTTATTTTCCTGGAGAATACAGATCATCTTAAAGACCATCTTAAATAACATTCTGGACAGCTTGTGTTATCATTATCTGTATATCAAATTAGAAAAATTCTGCTTCTTATCTGCAATAGAATTTCTGTGTCACAGCATTTTTCTGGGAAGCTGAAAATAGACTCTAAGAGGAGAGGACTGTATCTACTGTCTTTTGGAACCTCAGCATGTTCTCATGTTGTCCATGAGACATTTAACTTCTGCTTTACTAAAGATTTCTGTCAAATAAGCCCTCTCATATATGTTAAAGAGCAGTATGATTTATACTTAGCATCAACTCCACCCAAACTAGCAAACATATCTGGAAAAGGCAAAGTCTAAGCATACTAGTTCTGATTCATACAGTACGAATCTGAAACTTTACAGTAACAAGAAGCCTGGCTCTATCAGTGACCTACTGATACCTCATAACTAAAAAGTTCCTCAGCTTCTCAGACCTTCACAGTTTCTGCTCTGAATAACCCAGTTATCTGTTGCCTTGCTCTATTAGCCTTTCATATTTCCCTTTCTAATTCCTTAATACAAAAGGAAATTGTAGGTGGATAAGGACAAGGGTGACCATGAGGTGCTTCACTGACTTAATGACCTGTGATTAGATGTCCTAGGTCAATAGTGAGGCAGGATTGATGACTTTCTGAAAATGCATCCTCTTTTTATGCTTCATCACATTTTAGGTTTTTACTCCATTTGATTCATCATCTTATTTTATCCAGGTATCAGGTCATTCTGACAGTAACGGATACACTGTCCCAAAAGTAAAAGATGTTGGATAACATCTGCATATCATAATGTTCTTACAATTTTAATACCATGCATGATCCAGTCAGAAACAAAAGTCTAAAAAGAATTAACGGAAACAGTTTAGTGGTAAGCATTTACTGATTTTAAATTTTTATATATATTATTATTATTGTATCTATAAATACATTATCATTTTACACTATATATTACAGAATTTTACTCTTGTTCAGAACATGTCTAAGAAAACTTCCAGTTACATGAAAAAAAAGAAGTATTTTTTGGAGCTGAATGACTTTTTTTCTGTTTTCTATTTTTGGTGGCAGGTGTCTACTTACATTACCATTTGCTGGTTATGTGGGAAAAAAAGCAAAGTAGGCAGACTGCTCTATAAAAGGCAGAGAGTAGCTGATTTTAAAAAGTTCTACCTATAAACTGAACTGTAAGATGAAAAATTAACAAAGTTACAGCAAAAATTTTCACATGCATCACTTAATTTCACATTGTTCTTGAAAGAGTGCTGGATTTTCAAGTATCAATAAATAAAATACTGACATTTTAATAGAAAATTAAAAGAAATCTTGTATTTTAAACATTTCACTATGGTTTTTTTCGAAAATGATATAATAAAAGTACTCTTCACCTTTTACCTCATTTTATAATTGTTATTTACTCATGGGAAAAGTTTTGAAAGGACATATATGCATTACCCTTAGGTAATTCTGAGCTATGTCGTGTTCTAATATGTTAAACGCATCAGAACACCTCATACTGTAACATAAAAACTGTACAAATTCCTTTGCGCATGGAAAATAGTTCTTAATTTAAATAAAGGTCAGTCTAAGCATTGATGGTTTCAGACACCAATTAAGTATCTTAAATAATTAGCTGATGAAGTGCTATTGCTGAGAAGTACCCCAAATAATTATCATGAAAAAACTGAATTTAAACATTCAATGAAATGTATCTAAATTGTTGCTTGATGTTCAGAAAAATACACAGTAAGGTAAATCTTCCATTTAGGTGACTTTCCCATCCAGCTTAATCTGGACCCAACTATTAACCTGGCACTTATTTTCTACTGTGTTTTTTCTTATAGAAAGGTATATATAGTACATGAGATACTGAACAATTAATTGTAAATATTTACAAAAATCCCTCCAAGCACAAAGGAACACAAAAGAGACTCTGAACCAGTAAAGCAAGTCTCTTAGCATCTCCAACTTCTTTCCTGAGTCATTAATGATAATAATTCAGATACCAAATCCTGATTTGTTAAGCTATTCAGAATCAATGTAGTTAGTTACTTTTAAGTTACTCCTAGGAAACTGCATACAGAATAATACATATGACATTGGTCAGGGTAGGTTTTAAAGATTGGCCTAAAAATATTTACCCATTCATTTTATGCAACAGCTCAGATTTTAGTAAGCCATAAGCTTTCAGGCTCATGACTATACTGATGCTACAGACTGTTTCATTTCTAAGCTATCATAGGTCTTATTCCATCAAAAGAAAAGGAGTGGAACAGGAATGAAAGGGGAACAGGAAAGAGGCAAGTTTTGACCTAAGTACAAAATTTAAAAAGCACACAGACAATGGCAGAATAACTACAGGGATGCCTCATGATTTCAAAGTACTTCAGTCATTAAAAAGTTTTATTAGAGTAATCGAGTTTAACAAACATACAACTTCTAAAAATTCCCCTTCTTTTCCACAAATCTTATGCAGTTCATAAGAAAAAACTAGCATAAGATTTTTCATATAGGTAAACATAACTGTAATTAAAGTTAGTTAGAACGCATTGCACTATACTATTTCCAACAGTTTTTACATGACCTTGTCCAAGTTCTATTCTCATCAGAGATCACAGTACAAAAAAGATTAGGAAAGAACGTTCAAAAGTATATGTATCAGAAAGCTGGAGATATCTTATTTCCAAAAGCATAAAACAGTAATCCTCAATTCAGCAGGTTATATTTCATCGATTTATAGTATGACTTCCCAGTTGGAGTACTGTGTCCAGGTCTGGGGTTCCCAGCACAAGAAAAGCATGGGCTTGTTGAAAGAAGTCCACTGGAGAGACACTAAGTCAATCACTGGGCTGGAACACCTCTCCTATGCAGACATGCTGAGAAAACTGCGGTTGTTCAGCCTGGAGAAGAGAAGGGTCCAGGGGAGATCTTACAGCAGCCTTCCAGGACCCAAAGGGGATCTACAAGAAGACAGAAGAACAACTTTTGATGAGGGTATGTAGAGACAGGACAAGAGGGAATGACCTTAAACTGAAGAAGGGAAGGTTTAGATTAGACATTAGGAAGAAATTCTTTACTGTGAGGGTTGTGAGGCATTGAACAGGTTGCCCAGAGAGGCTGTGGGCTCCCCATGCCTGGAAATGTTGGAGACCAGGCTGAATGGGGCTTTCACCATCCCTGGTCTAGTGAAAGGTTCCCTGCTCATAACACGGGGTTGAAGATAGATGATCTTTAATCTTCCCTTGAACCCAAACATTCTATGATCCTATGATTTTTGTAATTTTTGATCTGTATATATATGCAGTTTAGGGGAAGGTAGAAGTAATTCTCTGGAAATCAGATCAAACTTTCGCGTTATGTCTCTGGGAACCTCAGACTGAGAATTCCCACAGGGGAATGCAGAATGCTGGAATGGTCCCAAGGCTGTGCATTGGTGAGAATAAATTTTTGGTTGACTCTCTGTTCATGGCCTGCTGTTCATTCTGCTGACACAACTTCTATTCTTCATGTATTAACTATGTATGGAGTGAATGCCGTTCTGCCTAGTCTCTGTGCTAGTAGGGTACACACATCAACCTAATTTTTTTCAGTTTTTCTTTTCTTGTAGACATCTAGACATGTTTCTTACAATGTTTTTGATGACTTTTTGCTAGCACAGCTTTAAATGGTTCACAGCTTATTGTTTCACAGACTGCACAGCAAAAAGTATTTTTTTATGTAGCTACATTTCCTTACACTTGAGACCCATAAACTTCCTCTAGATTAATTGTATGATTTGGGGGCTTTTACTTCAGCTTTTTAGCACCATGCTCTACAGCCCTTGGTACAACACTTTTTCCTTCAGTACACGGAGCCTTTGCTTCAGCTCAGCTTGTTAATTTTCTCCTCTGTTGGTATAACAATTCTTTCCCATGTAGACTCTAACATTTTAGGTTAATTGCTCTGCAAAGAGTGGGAGAAATGGGAGAAACATAGAGAATTTTGTCATGCACCTAACTGGATAGAAAACCAGCTAGGTGATCAACAAGAATATGATCAGAGAAGCATATGGCTGATGTGCCTCAGCAATGACTATTTCTTCAGCCATGGGGTTAGTTAAAGAGGATTATATCTCACTCCAGAGCCCATGGAGGAACGCATCACTAATAAACGCCAGCTGATAACAAGTCAACATGATCACAGGAGCTGCAAAGGGAACCCTACTATTGCTGAGTAAAATCCTGCCAAAACCCAGAAATATTTCTTGTACTGAAGATCTACCTATAGGTGTCTTTTCTCTTTGAACCAGTGACTACATTTGACCATTAATATATAAAAATTCTCTAAAATATTTGTGGTAGGTTTGTGTGGAAAGAGTGGGTTTGTGTGGAAGGAGTGTGGAAAATGTGGTGAACAATGACAATCTATTATGCCTGCTATTATAGTACTTACTAAAATTTAAGGCATCTTCTCTTTTAGTGATCTGATATTCTACTACAAACCATGTGCAATTTTTTGCTGAGCAGATAATCGGGTACTGTTGTAAATTACTTCACATAAAACCTAATAATGTAAAAAAAAATAATGAAAGAACAATTGCAAAATACTTTATCCATTATGACATTTCTGAGCACTGTAATGGTATTAATAATGCCTAGCTGGCACATTCCAGAACCTAATATTAAACATTGGATTGGTTATAATCACAAACATATTCAGAAGGACTTGAAACTAATATCTAGTGGTGGCTAAGGATTTAGTTGGGGATGTCCCAGAGTCTTGTGAGTTCTTGAGTGAAAATCTAAATGCTAAATCTCAATTGCTTCAATGACACTGCAGCATGAAGAACAAGATTCTGCCAGCACTGAACAGGATGTTGTCTCAGATAAGGCCGAAGGTACTAATTTCAAGATCTGCTAAGAGGAACATATTCTGTATAATTCCCTTCCAGTATTTTTCTTGCTTTCACAGAACTGCATTTATTGAGGCCCCACTCAGATAAGCAGGACAAACTTACGGAAAGGAAAATTCTAAGGAAACAGCAAAAAGCTGGACAAAGTTTTCTTCATTTTCAGCAAGAAAGAAGGTTGTTTATTGTCTATATTATATAAAATCTGGATCCTTTTCTTCCTTAATCATACTTTCCTTACATGTCCTTGCATGAATAACTCAGCTACTCCTGCACCTGCTCAAGATACAGAATATTTATGGACAAATGAGCAATATAGCCAAGGTAAAATCATTCCCACTTCTTCCAGAATTCTGAATATCTTTGTATACTATTTTAATGGATTATTTAAAACTCCAAATTGGTAATTTCAATTCCTTTTTTTCTTTAAGTTAGTCATTGTCTGCCTCTTTTCTGCATAAGAAAGTATAACTTTCTTGTAGAAATTCTTATATGAAATAAAACTTTTATGCAAGACTACAAAGGATACGTTTTTCAGTAAATCATTCTACCAGCACATGTTCCTACTGCCTGGAAGGATTTTTTCCTTACTTTATTTTAGCCCGAAGCCAGAGTTCAATGTTAGTGTATCAAGCTAGTAAAACTTTTGTAAAACTGGATTACTGTTCATAAATATGTGTAGATGAAAATTTGTTTTCTTAATGGCTTGTTAGAGTCTACTAGAAAAATAAATATGGAGAAATAGTTCTCTGAAGTGCTTGTTTATACAACAGCTTTCATATTTTTTCCCTTTCCCTTCTCTCCCCAGATTCTAGTAAGTGTAAGAGACCCACTTCATCATTGCCCAACAAATCAGAGGTAACATTTTTTACCCATTTTGCAATGTTATAAAAGAGTACACAAGCTAAAGCAATGAGTAATCTGCCCCAAGTGATATGTGCTTCAGATGCAACAAGACTGTAAGATCATTACAGGAAATGCTGATGCAACCAAAATGCTCTGTCGGAGTCACAGGGACAGAAGCCAATGAGTTACACAGACATACCTAAGAACAGAATGTTGTCGCTAAGCTTTAGCAAACAATCCAAGGAAAAGGCTAGAAACTATTGTCCTATATAATGTGCTTGCCACTGTTTTCTTGGAAGCAAGATCTTTAAAATAGATTTAAATAATCTGGTGTTTCTAGTATATAACGCTTGGAGCCTAAGTCTCCTTACACAAAGGCCCTTTTCCCTACTCTGACAGTTGACAGAATATAAACAGTCCAGAAGAAATCTATACAGGCAGAAATGGGTTTTTGAGAACAAAAGGTTAGTATTCAGCTTTGAACTTTCCAATTGAAATAAAATATTTGGATTTGGTCTTGTCCTAACAATCAGAGAGTGGCTATGATGTAGAACACTGTGCCTGTTTCCAGGGATGTACAAAGAAGTGAATGAATCTGGGAAAGCACTGATGCTGTTTTGTACTTAACCTGAGTCTATACTAGGATATGGGTAGTCCTAGAATTTCTGTCTGGTGACATCTAATTACAGCTAAAATCACAACTCTTTTTCTCCCCTCTTCTCTAGATCACCAATAAAGCAAATGAGAGTGAATTTTTGTAAATGTGGTGAGGGAAGGGGTAAAACCTTCACTGCTTGTATAAGGATTACTTATTTACCAGTGTACTACAGCATATTACAAATATTATGCAAAAATATAGAAACAAAAACTCAATTCTTAAAGAAGTGGATCATGTTTAAGAATGGGATTAAAATCACATTATCTCAAATTAATTCATTATCTTTTTCTCTAGCTTGTCTAGAACAATTTTGTAAGTAATTAGCATTTTGCAGGTTACTTTTGCAGGTTTTGTCTACTCAAACCATGTTTTTTTTCAATAGACTAGCTTTTAAAATTGTGATGGTTAAAATCAGCAGTAGAAAAATTATAGAAAACATTGACTAAAAAGTTGTGATTTATGTGAGAACAGTTTCTTTCTATTTTTACATGTTTAGTTAGACCTTTTTGCTTCAATTTCCCTTGCTTGGGTTTGGTTAGATTTTCTATTTCATTTGTTTTTTGCTAAAGAATTTTTTCCTATAAATGGCACTGAAAATAACAACTAAAAAATGAACTCGCATATTCCTATCACTCTTTATCCTCTTTTCTTTTTATTTGTCTTGACTTNCATATTCCTCACATATTCCTCACATATTCCTTACATATTACTCACATATTCCTATTACTCTTTATCCTGTTTTCTTTTTATTTGTCTTGACTTGGCCATACTTTGATTTTCTACTTTTTACTTCAACTTTCAGTCATTATTTGGGTTTACTTCTGCTATCTACTTCATTTTTTCTATCGTGACTTGTTGGGATGGTTTTTGTTTGTGCATTAGGCACCAGCAAAAGCAGTCCTGCTCCACAAAGAATGATGAGCATTGAACAAAAAGTGACCACAGTACAGGCACTGCTCTCACTAGAAGGGCACAGCTTTACAGGGTCTGACTACTGCACACAGAGCAGGCTACAGAAAACAAGATCCATCCAGAGACCTGGTTTATCTGAGCTCTTAGTTTTTTTAGTAAATTAAAAAATATTCATATGCTAATAGCAGTTCAAAAATTATCATTTATTATAAGATTCTTCATTAAGTGTTAACTGACACTCCTGCAGTTCATATGTATGACTAGGAACATAACAGTATTATCCAGCACCACAAAACATATCACCTGATACACATGAACAAGTACAAAAATATTAGTGTACGGCTTTCTTCCATTAGCCTTCCCACCTGGATTAGGCTGTAGTGCTCAGACTCCAGCTACCACCTTATTCAATACATATTGAAATTACAACAGAGAATTAGATTGACCTGTATATTCCCACAATATACATTTATTTGTATATTTGCTTTTCTAGTGCACTTGAGAAATATAGCTCCTACCAATTGTCATGGTTGCTGCCTGAAATCTTAATAAACTTCTTAAAATGTTTTGAAGAGTGCACAGAAATACTATCCTAGGCAGGCTGCCAGCTGGAAGGATATTATAAAATACTGCACTTGCTCACCAGGGGTTTCCCACAATATCTCTCCAGCTGGCAGCCTGATCTGCTAGACAGGAACCTCTAGAAGGGCAACACTGTACCTGCTGCTGGCAGATTTGATCACACAGTAGGGGTGGGAGTGTCCCAGGAAGAGCTTTCAACAATTTCTTCAAGACTAGACATTCATGTGGTTTTACTTCTCAACATCTTTGTGATTGATAGAAATCTCCCAGTTTTAAAAATAACAATAACATATGAACTGAAAATTTTCCCAGTTTGTAAAAATATTCACAGAATATTAAAATTTCTAAAGATTGTCACACTCAATCTGGGAATAGTGAATCTTATATCATTAGAATAAATAGGACTTTACAGTGATTTAACATAAAGAGGAGTTGCAGCTTCCTTAGTAGTTCAGGACCAAAACTTTGACAGGAGAAGCAAAACAAAAAGGATTTCTGTTTCACAAGTCACACAAACTCATCTTCAAAATCTTACTGAAGGATCTGAAGACTACATTTTTTCTGCTTTTCAAAACAATTTTCTCATTGTCTTTATGGGGGCCATAAAAGGGGTTTCTTGGGGTAGTTTCTCTTCTTTGTGGTGACCGGTGACAGGACCTGAAGGAATGGCATGAAGCTATGTCAGGGGAGATTAAGGTTGGAAAGGTTCTTCACCCAGAGGGTGGTTGGGCACTGGAACAAGACCACAGGGAATTGGTCACAGCACCAAGCCTGACAGAGTTCAAGGAGTGTTCAGACAATGCTCTTGGGAACATGGTGTGATTCTTGGAGATGGTCCTGTGCAGGGCCAGGATGATGATACTTGTAGGTCTCTTCCAACTCAGCGTATCCTGCGATTCTGTCTTTTCTTGAGACTAAACAGACTCTCTTAGCCTGTCTTCAAAAGAGAGATGCTCCAGTCCCCTAATCATCTTTTGAGCCCTCCACTGGACCCACTCCAGGCAATCCTTCTCTCTTGTACTGAGGAGCCCAGAACTGGACACAGCACTCAAGATGCACTTCACTAGGGCTGAGTAGGTGGGCAGGATCACCTCCCTCAACCTGCTGGCACTGTTCTTCCTAATGCACCCCAGGATACCATTGGCCATCTTGGCCACAAGGGCACACTGCTGGTTCATGAACAGCTTGTTGTCCACCAGGATCCCCAGGTCCTTCTCCACCAAGCTGCTTCCCAGCAGGTTGGCCCCCAGCCTGTCCTGGTGGATGGGGTTATTCTTCCCCAGGTGTAGGACCCTGCATTTGCTTCTGTTGAATTTCAGATGGTTCTTCTCTGCCCATCTCTCCAAACTGTTGAAATCCTTCTGAAGGGCTGCTCAGCAGCCTGCAGACCCTGCCAGTGCACTTGGGGCCCTCACAATAGCTGCAAAAAACCCACCAGAATGAAGTGCAAGATTTTGTTAAGTCAGAAGTCCTGGAATCAACTGTTCATGAAAGTATAAACACAGGAAAGTCTACAGGAACACAAAAAGTTTCAGGCAAATAAAGAATAAAATAAAAAATTGTAGTCAGTGATTGCTTTGTATCAAATGCAATGAATTTGGTCTTTGAATTGGCAGTTGCATAGGATAGTTCAAGTGTCAGCAAACTGACAGTGGATTTTGCTAGAGATTCAGTTTCAGACTTGAACTATTTATTGTAGTACAAGCAGAAGTCAGATATGTACCTTGGTGAAAGGGCTCTCAGTTTCATTTCTTTTCAAATGAGCTGTGCTGATAAGAACTTTACACTATGTGACATAGCCAACCTTTCACTTTCAAGTGTGTAGGGTCCTTGAGATACGTCTAATGAACCAGATTTAAAAAAAATTACCAGCTCTCAGTGTTACACTATCATAAGACTTTCACTTTAATATGAAGAAAACTAGTCTATTCAGTATCCATAAATTTCAATTTTCTCCTGGAAAGTGGCAAGGAACAGCTTTCTATCTGAAAGGAAAAAAAAATGATTCCGCATTACTTGAGTTTTCTAAATTTCATTATGTGATCCAAATTAGTAGAAAAAAAAATATTAGATATAAATGTGAAAGTTTGAAAAAATTTACCATTACCACAAGTTATGTTTACCAGAGGTATGTACTAATACATGCTTACTGTGGTCTCTGTGGTCTCTCATTTTATAGCATTTTTTAATAGCTATGACTCATCAAAAAATTAAATTAAATTTAATTAAAATTAAATTAAAGCTTTCTATTTCACCTAAAGACTCAGTTTAACTCAGAGAACTCAATCAAACTATCATTGTATCAAATATATTAATCAAGTCTTAAAAACACAAATAGTCATCTTGTTGCTTATAGCTGACCAATATGGAACATCTGGAGATACCTTGTGATTTTTTTCTTTGGGGTGGTTTTGCTACTTTGAGAACACTGTGTGAATTACATGAGTCAAAGAGAATATAGATTTGCAAATGTGGTGAAGGAACAGCATGACTTCTGCATACATTCCATTTATACCAATTACTTTAAAAGGACATCTCAGTGGAGTTCTTTTAAGTGCTTTCTACTTTAAGAAGTAGAAAGAGATGAGTCACTTGGATGTTTTATTTTATGGTGTTATACACTGGGACTTGTTACGCCTTAGGGAAAGTAATAAATTCTATAATCCAAACATTGGAGAAGTCCCATGTCTACAGAGGACACTTCCTGAGTTAATCTTCTGGGTGGCCTTGTGGGGTCTGTGATTAGTTTCCTAAAAATTCTAATGTAGATTAATACAGAACTATTTTATTTTAAAAAGACATTACAAATAATAATGTTTTTCACTCAAAAAATCTGAAGAAATTGTCCTTAAAAATGTCGGACAAATCAAAGGATACTACCTTTAAACAGCATAAATTATTAATACTTATGAGACAGCAATTGAAACTGAAGCATTTACCTCTATCACATCCACTAAAAAAGAAAGGACAAAACACCTGCCTTAGCACACTTATTTTATGTCATTATTAAGCTGAGCTGCTTGCAAATTTTTGGAACTCTTCAATGTAATTTAATTGTATAACTGTACTGTAATCACAGGATGATTGATTTAAGATAGGTAAGCTTCATAAACTATTAAGGATAATGTACTCCTTCGTACATCTGTACTACCAATTCTATCTATACAAGGACTGAAATGATGCACTTAATTTACTTTAACCTCCTTACTTATTAATATACATGTTCTCACACTTACATTTTTCTCTAATATGAACTATTCTTTGCACCTGTCAGAAGAATTTTCTGAGTTCAAACACTTTCAGAAGCTTGATGACATTGCTAGAGTACAACCACTATTGGCATAAAGCTAAATAATTAAAACTTTTTTATAAGCAAACAGAATATACTTGAAAAGTGACTTTCATACAGTTTCCTTTTATTATTATTATTATTTTATAACTTTCTGAAAAAGAAGTACTTGGGTATAATGCATCCAAGTTTAAATTCAATCCTACCAAATTTTGAAGAAGCAATTAGAGAGGCATCAACAGGTGTTTGACATAAATCTGTAAGATTATTCTGGAGGTGATTTTGTTTTGTAAAAACTTTTGTACTGAGAAATAGCTGAGTCAACTAACAAAAAATCATGATTTTATGGCTTCTTAAAGGGAAAAAGAAACCCAAACAGAAATAAATGACAGTTATTAGTCAAGAATTTAAAACACTACACACAAAGTAAGTTACAGTCTTACCAGAAAACAAACAAACAAACAAACAAACAAAAACCCAAGGAAATTCATTATTTTGTATGTGATCATATAACTAAAACAATACTACCCTAATTCACACATACAAGAAGGGTCAAATTAAGGCTGCAGAGACATTAGGCTTGTCCTTTTCATGTGCTCACTAAAGATGCCTAGATAACATGCTGAACTATATTGCTCTCATAGTCTCAAAATCAGCAATATATTTAGTATCATAACATTCACCAACTGATGGACTATTCCTGTAGCTATTATTTTCCTTCAAAATTACCCCATTATTTAAGGGCTACTAAAAAGTGTGACTATTATTTCATGGTGCCACTAGAATTTTGGGGCAGACAATGGTGTTTGTAAATGCATCATGATATATAATAAAAAAATTAGGAAATATGCTTATAAACACTTTCATACAATTTTGGTTTATGTAAAGTTTGATGTATCTGCTAGAGAATGGTGCATACCTTTTAAATGAAAAAGTCATCTTCTAATGCAATACAATACCATAATATAAAAATAAAATGGGAGCAAAGGATGTTTCAGAGCACTATATCCATTCAGATGTAGTTAAGATGTGACTCTCTTTCAGGGAAAATATTCTCCATCTGTAAAAAACCCCTCTATTTTAGTGGTTAAAGTATTCAGGCTTTTTTATTATTATTCCACTTTTAAGACTTGAGTCTCTAAAGAGTGTTCAATTACACATATAAAATTACATTTGCACTAGGAAAATGAAAGAGTAGAAACTGAGAATAACCAGTAGTTGCTGGAAAACCATAGGAACAGTGATAACAGCAGGCTCCAAGTTTAAAAACCCTCATTTAAAAATACCAGACATTTGATGTGAATCTTGACTTTCTTTTTCACGCAGCAGAACAATTTCGGTACTGCAAGCAGGGAATAGTAAAAGACAACTTTGTCCTCAGCTGGTACATTGATCTCTTACTTTTTAGGCAAAGGTTCACCAGTTTTTTATGCACCAAGATTTTTTTTATTCTCGTCTGACATGATTTTTTTTTGTTTGCTTTTGTTTGGTTAGCGTTTTTTGTTGTGTTTGTTTGGATTTTTTTACTATTAGCATCCCCCTTTCACCCTCTTTAGAATCACCACACTGTATCAGTATAGGGGAGCACAAAGAGGGTTGCTTTTCCACAAGGAAGAGCAACCAAGAGTGTCCAGAGCATCTAGAGGGTAGTACCCGTCCCAATCAGGGTGACTGGTCAGTGCACTGATAATGGAGCCCCAGACAAAGTAAAGAGATGAACCAGGCACAGAATCTCTCCAGAGATTCAGTTAGGAGCAGCAGAAGACAGGACCAAAGACAGAACTGGAAGCAAGATATAACATGCATATGGCATCAGAGATGCATAATTTCTTTGTTACCCAAAATTCTGCTTTTTGATAATACTGAAACTCTTAAAGTCCAAGGAATGTTAATCAACAAAGGACTGAGCTTAGGCCCTAGGTGTCCACAAGGTAAGTTTATGTCCCACTTCTGCTGGAATTCTCACTGGTAAAATCATTAGATTGACCGCAATTCAAAGCTTGTCCAAATAGTAGGGAGAGGGATTATTAGAACTATTAGTAAATAAAAATTCACTAACTTTTTTTTAAAAAGTTGCAGCTGTCTACTTGGATAGTAGGAGGAAAGAAAGGCTATGGGGAAAGTAGCAAAATAATTTTCAGTCTTTGCTTAAACACCAAACTCTTAGATAACCATACTGTGAGCTCACCTCTTGTAAAAGATGTGCAGGATGCAATGCATTGTTACTTAGAAATACCATACAAAGAGGTTGACTTCTTCTCGAGCCCAGCTGACTGATACATTTTTGTTTATAACAACAAAGAGTTCATTCTCTTTTGAAGAGAATGAATGTTATTTTATTTCATCATGGGACAGAGAAATTTGTCATGTGGAATACTTTGCTGAAGGCAATAGAGAAAAAAAAAGAATAAAAATCTGCTCTCAATTTTCCAACACAGGGCCTGTCCATTCTTCTGTCACATATTTTCAAGCTTAATTGTCACTTCTATCACTTAATATTTAGGACATGGGACTAAGTATTGGTTTCAAAAACATGTCAAAAGCTACCAAGCCTCCACCACAACAAACACAGAAAAGACTGAGGGGTCATTTTCCTTGAAATAGAGACCACTCTATTTCCCACCATACAAACAAAAAAAATATTTATGTAAAAGACAGGGACTTACTTGAAAAGAAATTGAGAAAGAATTAGCATAATTTATTATGAAAATAAAAAAAATTTAAAAGCAGCATTTTAGCATCCATTTTTTATTCCTTTTATACTAAAATATATAGTATTCTTGCGACGGTGATTTGGGAGTTTAGGGACTCCAGGATAGGGTATTTTTACCCATAACCTGGGGAGAATGTGCCCCCTGCCCTTGACCCCCCTGGCTCAGGGTCCCCGGAGCCCAGCAAGGACACACACAGAGACCACAGGAGAGGAGACGAGTGAGAGAGAGTTTATTGTCTGGCTAGGAACTTATATAAGTCTCAGGGGAATCTAAAAAAACACTATACCTTTCAAGAGTCCCATTATATTAGCTATATGCCAATTTATTTACATTTACATAAGATTATAACAGAAAAGGACCTTATAAATATTTTATCAAATTCTTTTAGGATTACATTGATAAATGTTGCAAAAAATTTATAAATGTCACAAGCCTTTAGTATTTTATGTTTCAGTAATTGAAATTAAATTTCTAAATTTCATCCAATTAATAAAACTTTTGCTGTCATCATGGTAAAGGCAACTTTTTTCTATTATACCTATATAGAAAGTTTTCACCAAGACACCTTTCTCATGAACTCTCTTTAATCACAAAACTTACCCAAAAATTTCACATGGTCAAAAATTGTCCCTTATGCTTCTTAAACCAAAAACTGAAATTAATTTTACTACTATCTCTGCATCCTCACATTCCCAGAAAAATTTCAGCCACATCATTTTGATCAAGCCTATATATCAATCAGTTAGCATTTGGCACCATTCTGGGGAACAAGCACCTGAAGTGGGGCCAAGGATTTCCAATAGCAAATCTTTAACTAAAATAATAGATTTCAATGTCATTAGACACAAAAACAATTTAAAAGGCTCTATAATATTGCTGTCATGTTCAGTCATATATTGGACTGGAAGATTTATCATCTGTACATGGGACAATGCACTGCAGGGATAAAGGGATAAAAGTTCCCCCACTTGAGCTATCAAAAGTAGTGTTCAGGAATAAAACAGAGAATAGGTTAAAACAATTATAAAAAAACCCAAACTGTGATTCCTTTAGGATCGTTGGAAAGGTGATCATCACTTAAAAGGCCAAGATTTGACTTTTTTTTGGTGACAAACAGAAGAAAAAGATAATTACAGAAGAGCAGTCAGGTATGCATCTAAAGGGTAAATTCCTCTGTCAGTAACTCAAAAGCAGCAGTGTCCTTTTCAAAAACTAGAGGTAAGGAGAAGAGATTAATTTAGCAATTTATTTAGAAGATCAAAGGACTCATTTCTATTTGGTTTGATTTTTATTTGTCTTGAATTATATACATCAAAAGTATATACCTCAGGCTTATGAGAAGAGAATAAGAAAGCCGAAGCACTGAAATTAACATCAGGGGAACAGATGAGGAAACAACTTCAAGACCAATGAATAGCTATGACTTTTTCTGTTATAAAGATAAACATTTTGACCTTTTTAAAATATGACTTCTGGAACTGCAAGGGCAACATAATCAGGTCTCTTTCAAAGGACACTGATTCAATTCAATAAATTGAAGAGTTCTCAAAGAGCTGGAAAAAAGTGGAATTAATAAAATGTTAAAGCACGATTTACTTGTTTTTAATAATCTTGGCCATTTTAAATTCAAGTGTTAGAAAACTGTTAGGCTTCTGTACATTTGATAGCAAATTTTAAAACTTATTTGAAACTTTTTCAAGGGGTGTCTGTGCAAAGGGGTGTCTGTCTTATTGCTAAGTATATATGTCTTATTGCTGTGTACATATGTCTTACATATATGAATGAAAACATCATTATTTTTAAGGTATGTATCCAAGAAGTCCTTACAAGTTTACAGAAAATGTGTTAGCAGAAAATATGATGTTGCTCTATAAAAAAACAAGCACAGAAAACTTCAGCTTGTCAGAGAAAAATAGCATGCAATGTGTCACTTATCTAAAAAAAAATAGAGAGCTGTCTGTGGGGCTGAGCTGAATAACAGCTGAGAGTATTTTCCTTTTCCCTGAGGCAAATGACTTGTAATTTAGAAGAATCCTTTCTCACCCACATACAAGTTGCTCTCTTGAGTATACTTGTTATTATGGAGTAGTGTGAGCCAGCAGCTCCCTGTGGGCTGGAAACTCGGAGCCCCAGGGAATCCCTCCGTTGGGCAACTCCAGCCAGAAGGGGAGTAGGGTTGCTGGGGTGCCTTCTTGGGAATGGACAGAGACTGACTCTGGTACAGGGCATGGACCTGCAAGTGGGCTTGGCCCAGGGACGGTTAGGGCTGTGGGGATTTGGAGACCAGCCCTGGGGCAGGGACCAGAGCAGGCTGTAATGGCGGGGGGGGCCCTAGGGAGGAGCTCAGAGAGAACCCAGGTGAGGCTGGGCAAGAACAGTAAGGCCTGATAGTGTCCTTAGGACCCTGAGAGTATTAACCTGTACTTCTACATCCAAATGATCTATTCACGCCACTTCTATTCTCTCCATGTTTCATCTTCTTATTACCCTTTTTGATTATCTTCTTCATCCTTCCTCATGACACCTTAGGGTGTATAGATACATTGTGGCAATTTTATATATTGTGCAGTCAGACACAAAAGCAGTTCTTGATTTTGCAGTTGGAAGAAAACACTGATGCCAGAACAAGTGCAAGCTCTGAGGTCATTACTTAATGTTTCCTAAGTAAGGCCAATGATTATGACCTAATGTATGTGGGAAATCTAACATTTAATGTCTCTATCATAAGTCAGAAATTGATGCTTTGAGTTAGGTAAGTAGTGTCATTATCTGGGAAGATTTAAATATATCTGAGAATGAAATTCACAAAACACCTCTGTAATGCTGTAGAAAGTACTTAAGACAGAGCAGTCTCTTGATTAAAAACCAGTGGATGAAAAGATGCCCTCCAGTGAGGTTGTTTTGTCCTTGCCTATCATTTTTTTTTCTTCTGGTCCTGTTTTCCACATCTCTTATTCTGCAATAGAAAGGCTCGTGTATCTCATCTGCCTAGGTGTTGTAGCAGTTCTGTTTTTCTGCCTAGGGAAGATCAGCAGCAATTCCAAGAAAGGCATGAAAGATATAAAGCTAAATTGATCCTGAAATGGGGAGTGAAAGATTTAGGGTTCCACCAGGAAAGTCAAAGTTCAAATTCACCTATTTGAGGTGTTTAATGGTAAAAGCATAGGTTTTTTAAAATAGAAAATGATGCAAGTATAATTCTTCAGCCTATTTATTGGAGTTCTCACTGAGGCAAGGACAACTCTGGATTCTAATTCATGTTCCAGTTATTTTAATTTTTTTAAAAAACAATAGCTTTCACTTGTAAACCTGCTAATTCTGAAGTTTCTATTCTCTTGAGGAACAGCTTTATTCATCCCTGTTTACCCTTGCTTTTTCTCTGGCCTCCAAAACCATCAAAGAGAACATCGCAGATTGTCATCAATCTATCTAATCCAGAACAAACTGGCAGTTCAAACATTCCTCTGAGAGATCCTTATTTTAGGCAGAAATACAAATAAATACCAAGCCTTTCGCATTCTTGATAATCTATAACTGCTAAGATAGTGCACAAATGAACTGTCTATTCTTCTGGCTCTAGGACAAGAAAATCGACACTACTATACTGGTTTTGTCTGGCTAGAGCTAAGTCTCCTCATAATAGCTCATATGGGTCTTTGTTTTGGAGTTGTGATCAAAACAGTATTCATAACACACCAATGTTTTAGCAATTGCTGAACAGTGCTTACTCACCATCAAGGCCTTTTCTGTTTCTCCTGTTGCTCCATCACTGAGTTGGCTGAGGGTGCGTAAGAAGTTGGGAGGGGACACAACCAGGATAGCTGATCCCAACTGACCCAAGGGATATTCCACAGCATAAGGCATCAGACTCAACAATAAAAGGGGACATTTAGAGTTATAAGGTTTTTTTATTCCCAAGTTTGTATTCGCTTTCCTGGAAACGCCCAAACACCTGCAGAAAAGTAGAATGGGGAAAGTAGTGAACAAATTCCTTACTTTGTTTGCCTTGTGTGCTTATCTTTTGCCTTGCTTCTTATTCTGTCTTTATCTCAACCCACAAGTTTTATGATTTTTACCTTTCCATTTCTCTCCCCTATCCTCCTGCGGGGAAGTGAGTGAGCTGCTGTGTTAGGCTGAGCTGTCTACTGGGTTTACCCAACAACAGACAAGTTATTTGAGTAATATTGCTTGAGTAATTATGTAAGTCTGATGTAAATTAAAATCATTTTACTAACCAGTAGATATCCTAATCAATCAGTAAAAATTAGGAAGCATTTAGGAAATTGATAGAAAGTAATATTTAAAGTTTGTAACTTAAAGCATTATTTGGGAAATTATGTAGAGGTTTTCCATTCACTAAAAAACACAAAGGAACTAATTGATTAAAAAACATAGAGGGAAAGGATCACTTCCCTCAACCTGCTGGCAACACTCCACCTAATAAAGTCCAGGGTGATTTATTGGATTAAAAAATAAAACAATCTTAATTTCTGACTCAGTGTCAGTCTTTATGATATTTTTAATATAAATGGGTAAAGATTGACCTTGGTAGTGTCACAGCTGTTATTGAATTTTAATTTCAATCCAATCAGGGGGTCAACAAATCTATTCTGCAATGGTTTTTTCAGCATTCAGTTTACAGTTTCTTCTCCTTAATTTAATGCTGATATTCTAGCTGCATCATCTTGTCCTGCACTGAATTATTTCTCTCTGACTTAATATTTCAATCCATTGGCTATTTGTAGCCTCCTAATTCTCCCTGCCCCTTATCACTGCTGAGTCAAGCTGTACATCCTTTTATATTTCCTCAGAAATCAATCCCTTCACCTCCTTGATTGGGAAGGTATGGGGGGCTGTTCAGTTTTGGCTTGTTGGGGGTTCATTCAATTTGTCAATATACCTTTTGAAATGTAGCATCTAATATCAGATGCAATATTCAAAATATATTTACTCCAAAATACCACAAAGAAAGAGTTGCTTCCTTGGTCCTGAAGCTGTAACAAACACTTTGCTACCTTCTGACCGCTTTGTGCTCATTATACCACCTGCAGGACCATAAGAAACCTCTTAAGTCCTTCATAACAGATGTGTATCTCTAGCTATTCTCTACCTATCTTCCCAGGATCATACAATGACAAACTTACTTGGAATGCCAATGAACAAATCTCTCAGAACTGAACAACACCAGTAATCAAGGCAAAGCAGAACAGAAAGAGGTCTTGTAAACACATTGTCTCTCTTACGTTATGTTTACATTCAAAATTTATATCAGACTTTGTGGGTTTTGTAGATTTATTCAAAACCATACAAGTTTCTTGCAGTTGTTAGTAACATAAGATCATTTAGGACCCAACAGGTCATCAAGTTGATTTCCCCAGCTATCATAAATCATGTTGTAGATTTATTTCTGTATGAGTTTATCAAGCTTCATCTTAAAAGCCTCCAACTTTCCTGTCCTACATTGTAAATTAGGCAGGGATAAAAACTATTACCTCTGCTTTGCAGACACAGAAACAAAAATGTACAGATTCTAAGACATTTTTCTGGTGGATACAAACAATAGAATAGAGATTGTCAACTCTGAGGTATATAACTAGTATTGCCTAAGTTGTTTCCAATAGATTTGCTTTCTCTATGTTCTTTCTTTCTCTCTTTCGCTTTCTTCTAATTTCTTTTCAAAATCCAGGTAACTTAAAGTTGGAATGGTTAGAGTTTGCAAGTCAATGCCTTGTGAAATGCTTTATTTCAATTGAATGTTGCTTTAAAATTTGCCAAGTGCCCTTATTTTCTAAAGTTTGCCAGTAAAAGCTTGTTGTTTAACCTCCTGAGAATGTTGTCACATTCTCCTTTGTGCCTGCCTCAGGGAATTAATGTACCTAAGCCCCCTTTAAGAAACTTGTCGAGCAAGTCCATGGCCTTACACAGTTCTGGGTTTTTTTCTGTCAAAATTATTCTCATTAAAATTGCACAGTGACAGTAAGAAGTATTCTCTTAGTTGTCTCCTAAATCAGATTAGAAGATTCTGTATACAATATACATGCAGTCAGAAAGCCTCAATATGTAATGTGAACTGGCTATCCTTAGCCTCAATTTCTTCTGTGTCTCTGAAGTTAATGTAAAGAAGAAGAAATTCTACAGAGTGATTTTAAGTAATCTGTACACCTCGCAGTACCACACACTTGCTGGCAGGACAAAAAATGTAGTTAATAAATTTGCCACATTCCTGTACTTATACTCACAAACACAAAAAAAAATAAAAATAAACTGCAAACCTCTAAACTCCTAAAAATATTTTTTTTCTTCTCAATCTGATTAGAAACTTGAAAATACAAACCATAAAAAGTTATTTTTATTTTAAGAAGTCTGTGATTTTTTTCCATTTTTTTCAGCCAGCTGTAGCCAATCAGAAGGCTGTTTTCTTATGTCAAAAGTGAACTTCCCATTTCTTGTTCTTCAGAAGCTTTTATTTTATTCACTTATCAGCTATAATGATAACACCAAAATCCCTATCATGCCTCTGAGATGATTACCTGCCACTTGCTTTCCTTTATTTGTCCTACATGTGAAAGGTATTTTCAACTCTTAAATAGTCTGTGATGTTCTAGTCCCACTCCAGTTCACATAATCACTAAGATCATTTTTTTCATAATTTTTGTATCACTCCCTCATGTTTTTTCTCCATTTCCCCAAACACATTCAACTGCATTAAGCTGGATTTCTTAGGATATGCCTTTCTTTTCTCATACAATTCCATTTCTTTTTACTTAGGTTCCCTATGTTGTGTCCTATCATTCTCTTCTAATAATATTTTGTTCTGCCAGTGATAAGAAAACTTTAGTTCTTTTAGTTGCTGTTCATCTCTTTCAGAAACTTGATTTTGGAGCTGGTCTGTTAAGCTATTCCAAGAAAGGAGATTCAACAAGCTTTTTGGGTTACCTGTTCTAGTGTCATACTACAGTCTTAGTGAAAATGTGTTTTTTTCTAATGTTCAGTCTGAAGTCCATGTTTATAAGAACTCATGATTTCAAGATGCTGCCTTTCATTATATACCATCTTCTACTTTATCTCCATCATGTCTTTAACTCTTGTGAGGGGCTGAAAAAGGTTGTTAAATTTATTATTGGCTACTATTGCATGTGGTAGAAGGGGCAGATTGGGTTCTGACAAGGTGAAATTGTGCTTTGCCTCCCTTATAACGCCACCTTCTTGAGGCAGCTGTCATGGCACACCAGGAGCACTGCCCCATACCCCCCACCCCCTCCTCACATCATCCCTAGAGCTTTTAGTCCACCCTAGAATGTCTATTAGCCACTGGCACACCTGAAACCTCACAGCACACCTCCTGGAGCCCCTAGCCCAGCCCTGCATGGCTGCCAGACCAGACGCCACACCTGGGCGGATCAGCCACAGGAGTCCAGAGCAATAAAATCAGCACCACACAGCCACCACATGGTTCGCAGCCCTACCATTTCTTGGATCTCTAGTAGCTGGATCTATGCTGGATTCAAGGCAGTAACTATAATTCTCCCTCTCCTTCTTCCTCTTTTCCTAATTTCCTTTTCTTGATGTTTGCAGAACTTAAACCTGGGTGTGTTGGAAATTGCTAAGTCAATGCTTTCTGAAATGCTTAATGTGGGATGAATGCTTGGTTTTAACCTTTTGCCAAGTTCCCTTAATTTCCAAAGTTTTCCAGTAAAAGTGTGGTATTTTGGTCCCCTGAGAGGCCATTGGACTGCACTTAAGACTTCCTGCAGTGTACTAAACAAGACCAGTTCTCCCAGTCTCTCCCTGCAGAATCCTGTAGATATGTCCTAAGTTTGGTGTGTTAGCTGTTCCAATTTCAGCATCACCCACAAACTTGCTGAAGATGCATTTAACCTGTCATCAAGGTTGCTGTTGATATAGCATAATATTAACATAGTATCAACACAGAGATGCCCCAGTTGTTACCAGCCACCAAATGAATGTAAGGCATTGATTATTATCCTTAGATCCTTGTGAACCATCCAAAATCTCTATCTGTCCATTTTTTCAGCCTACAATTCCTCTAGTAAGCATACTGCAAGAGAAAAATCTCAAAAATCCTAATGTAAGAGTATTCTATTCATAAGAGTATTCTACTCAATGCACTGTTGCAAGTAACCAAGTTAGTTACCATGCTTTGTCTTATTAAAGCTCTGTCAGTGCTTCTGATTACCCTTTTTTTTTTTCTTTTTTATGTGGAAGTGTTTTTCAAGAGAAAATTCTCCATGATCTTTCCAGGGACTGAGGTTTATAGACCTGTCTAAAGTTTCCAGGCTTTTGTTGTTTTCCTAAAGATGTTCATAAAACATTTTCCAACTGCCAGGAACCCGTTCTTCTCCCATCACCATGACTTTTCATATATACAGTAACAGTATTAGCTAACTCTTTTCAAAGAGTCTCTAATTCATTTTTTACCATTGTTGTACCTTACCTGCAATTTATATATACTTATTGTTAATCCAAATCAAATAATACGTCACTAAATGAAGTATACAAGGGAAAAAAAGCAAAAGAGACCAGTTCCTGTAAAATCATGTGTTTTTATTTAAGAGCACTAAAGAAATGGTTTATGTGAACATTTGACTTATTATTATGTAACAGAAATTTGATTTACCAAAGATTTTCTGGAAAAAATTAATTCCAATGCATACATGCTGGTCAGACTTCTTCAGGGGAGGGTCCTAGTGATTTCTCCCAGTATTACACATTTTTCTGGGTCTAAAGAGAATTTCAAAACTCTAGACGTCAGAAGAGTCATAGTAGTTCATAAACAGATTGTAAATTTGCACAAGACTGATGCTATTCAAAAATGCAGTAAAAAAAAAGCAGTATCATAGTCCAAGTCATCACAAATGACTCACCATAACTGATTATAACCAACAGAAAATGGTGAACAGTCAAATAGGAATAAACACATTATGTATAATTTTTGTGATGAGTTTGGTCCTCTGAAAAATTATTTATTATTTAAAGCCATTTACTTTTCACTGTTTGATTTAACAAATCTGAACAAAGATCTGGAGAAGCTTGCAAAGAACTTCTCAATATATAATCACCTAAATTTCCCTTATGATAATTTTTGTTATTTTTAAGGGGAATGAAAATGAAAGTGCACTACACTAAGATTAAATACAAAATGGTCTGCTGGTAGCATCAGTACTGTTGCAGCCTTTCAGTATTAAATTTATTGCACTCGTTGTTAAGTGTGCTGGTTTTGGCTGGGATAGAGCTGATTTTCTTCGTAGTAGAAAGAAATGGCTGTGGTTTGGATTTTCACTGGAAACAGAATTGATAACACAAGGATGTTTTCATTGCTGCTGAGCAATGCTTACACAGCATCGACGCCTTTCCTTCTCCTCAATCCACTCCAGCAGCAGGGAGGCCGGGGTGCAGAAGTTGGAGGGTGACACAGCTGGGAGATTTGACCTCAGCTGACCAGAGAGATATCCCATACCATATGGCATCATGCTCAGGATATGGAGCTGGGGGGAAGGGGGAGACATTTGAAGTGATAGCATTTGTCTTCCTAAGTCACTGTTACATGTGATGGAGATCTGCTTTCCTGGAGATGGCTGAACACCTGCCTGCCCATGGGAAGGGGTGACTGAATTTGTTACTTGGCTTTGCATGAGCATGAAGCTTTTGCTTTGCCTGTTGAACTGTCTTTAACTCAAGCCACGAGTTTTCTTACTTTTACCCCTCCAGTTGTCTCCTCCATCTCACCAGGAGAGAATGAGCAAGCAGCTGTGTGCTCCTTAGTTGCTGGCTGGGGTTCAACCATGGTACTAAGTAACTAAACTTTTAGAACCACAGAACTTACTTCCAAAACAAAACCAAGTAAGTAAAATAAATTTCCAAGAGAAGGAAGATACTGATTTTTTCTCATGAAGTTTTTCCTTTATCCTTCAGTGAATTTTTTTTCCTTCTCAATAAACACTGACTCTTAAAATATCATTAATAATCTTCACAGTTGGTATGTTTGGACTTGTGGAATTTTCACACTTATGAGAGCAGACATATAAAGCTTCCCAGTCTAATTTTTTTTTAAAGAGTTATTTTTCATTATGACAGAAGGCTATCAACTTTTTTGATTTAAAGAATTTGAAAACTGAATCTACTGCAACACAGAAGCAAAACTGCTACAGTCCAGTAATTCTACCTCATTGAAAAAAAAGGGAAAAAGACAATTTTTACAAATCTGATTCTATCAGGGTTTTAAGTGTATTACAGGTAATACTGCAGTGGCCAAACCTTTAGCTCAGTATGAAGAAGATAAGGATATGTTTTGCCAGGGCGAGTAGGAGCCATCTTTTCTGTAGGTAAGGATTTGTTGATAATATTAATGAAACTTGGAAATGCAGATTGAAAACAATTTGAACTGATTAATGAACACTGTATAAACAAGTGTACAACTGGAAAGAGAAGAGCAGAACAGGATTTCAGGAAGGGGTATTTCTAATAAGCATTAGGAGTGTCAATTTAGCTTAATTACAACAGGTTTCTTGAATTAAAAGACCATGCTAGCTAGATAACATAATGATAATGGAGATGTCTGGTGATTTCATATCAGAAGACTCAACTTTTGTGGCTTCCAAAGAAAGAAATTACTTCAATTCTTTCCAGCAGGCAAACGATTGTAAATACCACAGATAAATTCACTACGTCTGCTTTCCTCTAGTGTTCTACAGGTTGGCAACCTTGTTCTGCTCGTGAGATTTGACAGCATCAGTGTATTGTTATCTGCTATAGCAGATGGTCTTTAGCTGTTACTTCCCATATTGTGGAATTAAAGCCATACAACTGAAAATTACCTGAGCATATCTTTATAGATATCAACTGGCCAGAATTTCAGCCACTTGCCCTATTTTTACAGGCATAAAAAAGAATCTATCCAAAACAGGTTCTCCAGAATTCATGCTTAGTACTCAAACCTGAATAAACCTACAGGACCTATGATTCAGTGCTAAGTGGTTAACAAAAGAAATTATATCTTACATAGGACTATCAGGTATATGAATTAAGTCTCCAAGTATGCTGCATGAAATAAAAAGTTTCAAACAGATCACATCAGACATGTATTTCTGTAATAAAAACATTCTTTTTTTTCCTTGCCTTGTAAACTTAACTTCCAATTCTTTATTAAGAATTAAAAAAATTACATACTCCTTGCTTTTGTAATCGAGTTAGGAGTGATAACTGAGTAAATGTAGTTGACTGCAGTTCTCTTTAAGCTGTTGCTTAAACAGTTGAAGCATTTTCTTGGTATAAGGATGTATATTAAAGTGAAAAGTACTAAAAGAATTCACAGAGATTAAAAGAGTAAGGGAAATTAGCCTAGTATTTATTTCACGATATCCTAATTCTCATCTATCTTAATGCACTTGCACTCCATCCAAGGGACACACCTGTGAGAAAAATCTCAATTTCTTCATCAAGTGGGTTAAAAATGGAACCTCTTTTTGGTCTACTCTATATAAAAAATCTTGATCAGGTGGTCTGACAAAACAGTTCCTGACAAGGCATACTGACAGATATAATGAGAGCAACTTTAAATTGAAGCACGGTGAGGTAAGGAGCATAGGTTGGGAAAATAATAATGTAGAGAGAATGATAACTAGCTGAAGATAAAGTTACTTTAATGGACTTTAAGACTCCTGAAATGTACAATGAGATGATGTCTGAATATATTGTCAGTTTGTTATCAACTGAGGAAAAAAACCCTGCAGTATTCTATCATTTTAAGGCAGCTAAGTGAAGGCAAACAAGTGAGAATCAAATATTAAAAAGTTGTGGGAAAGGAAAATTATTCTATTCTACCTTTTTTTTTATCTTTCTCCATTCCTTATGCAAACTGCCTACTTAAACTGAAAGTGCTTCAAAATAGTAGCTTATCTTCTTGCATGACTGTAAAGAATCTGACACACTTCTTTGGACCCTACACAAATGCCCTAAGAAAGGGATTTACTGATATTATTTAGGCTGATTAGAACAGCAATATAAAATGTGAAAATTAACTAGTAGCACCTTTGAAGACATATGGACACATATGCCCTATAATATATATATATATTATATAATATATAATATATATATTCCAAATTATTTTACATGTTCTTTCTTCTATGTAAATATCCACCAAAAAAAAACTATTGGTGTTTTTTTGGGTTTTTTTTCCTGAGGAGTATTATATATTCTTTGAAGAATAAATTCAAATGGAAGGACTTAAGTCCCTAAGGCTCAAATTCCAAGGAATTCACCTTTAGGGAAAGACTGTCCCGTCAACCTAAAATAGTGTCTGTGAGCAGCCCCAGTAAAGCTACTAGGTCCCTAAGAGAGATAAAATTCAAGAAAGTCCTTGATTTTAATATTCTTTCTATGGACTATATAACTCCAAAAATCTTTTTATTTTTTCCTAGAGAGCAGGCTTTTTGTTTTCTGTGGAATCCCTTGTGAAGTGCTTGTTGTTTCCTTTCAGTATACGTGGAGCCTAGATGTTTGACTCATCATTCAGGAAGGGTCAGTCCCTTTTTGGATTCTCTTGAGCACTGATATATCCATCATGAAAACAAATACAAACTTTTTCGGATATTAGTCCAGGCTTTTCATTAACTGAACTAGGGAAAGCCAGCAAATATTTTTTCTTCAATATCTTCATCTTTAAAAGGCATTGATAATATTCCTTTCCTACAGAGAAATATTGTAAAAATTAGTTTGTCTTGCATTTTGAACACAACAAAGGTTATAAAATGTTATTACTATTTTTTGTTCCTGATGCTTAAGGACCATTACTGCTCATTCTGTGGTTGTTGGTTATTGAAAATAATTGATCCCTTCACCTTTCTTTTTCTCCCTTTATACTTGCACAGATAGTCATTGCATCTGTCCTTAACATTCTTTTCCTCAGGCCAAAAAAACCCAGCTCTGTTTTAGCTATTCTTTCCAGGTTCAATTGTCAAAACATTTCATGATGTTTAGTTTTTTTTCTTTTATGAGCTATGTTCAATTTCTATGGATAATTTTGAGCTGCTGCCTTCCTTAATGATTGAAGGGCAGTGACTGAGGTCTACCATTGCTGAACAGTTTTCCAAATGCTCTTTATTAGACTTCTGTGAGTTAGTGTTTACATTCTGATTTTACACCAACATAATGACAGATTCATTTTTAGCTACATCAGTTCCCTTACCCATCTTACTGCACAGACACAAGGACACAAGTATTGACAGAAGAGGTCTACAGGCAAAACACAGGGAATGGGGAAGGCATACCTATCTCTTTCATAAGTACTTTTTCCTTGTGACAATTTAAAGTCACTAGTTTTATCCTAATGCCACTTCCTCTGCTCCTTCCAATCCTAAATCATTCCTCATTGTACTTCATTTACACTTTATTTTTAATAGCTGAAACTTTTCATAATTCATTTTCTTTGATATTTCCATGTCCAAATTTTTTCACAAAGTCTTCTTAGCATTTTCTGCAATCTTTATGGTAATAGCTCAGAAATCCTAAAAGGAGTCTTCTTTATGTGGAATGAAAGTGTTATTAAATGAGGACAAAGACAGAGGTAAATATGAAAGAAATAATAGCTCCTGGCTCTATGTTCCTGCTGAGTTTGAAAGTCAGTGGAACGTGGTAGTCCTTCCTCTTCTCAAAGGTAAGATATTTCTAATCAGCACTATCATGCTCTAAGGCAATATCTTACAACACTATTAGTTGTAAACTCAGCAGGAACAGCAACCCCCTGCCTCTCAAAGAAACAATATTTTTCCTCTGTGTGATGCAGATTATCCAGAAAAAGGAGAAGAGAAATACAAATTATATGTGAGAATGTGCTACAGTCCCATTCAAGCTGCTGTTGACAAAAGTCATGATCCCACAAGCTATTGAGTATTTTTCACTTAAATGAATTTTGCTAGGAACGGGATTTACAGATTACTCTTCCTGTGTGCCATGAGCTCCAGGGATCAGGAAAAGATTGCCGACTGAACTTTTTACACTCCACTGGGCATAGAAGAGAATATTTTATCCTGCAAATGAAAACAAAAAGTATTAAAAGGGAATAGGCCCACAAAAATAGTAAAATGATCACTTTTTCTGTGTCTAGGAGCCCCAAATTACCTAAATACATTGCTGATCTCCTCAGCAGTCTTTGTTGGTAGCATAGCAAGTAAGGCCTGGCAGAAGTTTGAAACTGTTCATTTCGGCACAGTTGCAATAAAAGTAGGCCAACCTATCCCCAACCTATCTTCTTGGAATGAATCGTCCTTTTGATACAACTATTCTAAAAGATTCAGATTGCGGTTCTTGTATTTCAATTCCTACATAAAGCATACAATTTATTTTTCCTATTATTGTTTTCCAAATAAGTAGACAAAGGGCGGACATGGAACTGGCCAATATCCTTAAAAAAAAATGAGTTTTTCAGGCAGCAATATGGACAAGAAAGGAGTCAAAGAAGTCTTTTCAATAAAACAGAATAGTTTTCAATACAGCAGTGATAGGAACTTAAATATTTAGAAAGGAGCCACCACAGTCTGTATCTCACAAAACACTCCACTAAAATACAAGACTGGAGAAAGTTAAGATTTTTTTCTGCTTAGGCAGAGATAACTGCCTTCACCATTTGCCTGAAGAAATATGTATTTGATGGCACATCATTGCTTTTTGCTGAGACAGCTTATAAAATTTCAAAACCTCATACTTTCACGTTCAAATACACCCTCTTTCAGCTGCAGCACATCAAACTCACAAGGTTCATTAAGTTATAACAATCTTCATACAAAAATTTTCCTCCTCACAGCCCTCTGCCAATTATGTTTCAAGAAAGCAAGAGAGTTGACTGAATCAGACTACATTTATGCTCAGTATTCACATATTATCTCCCAGCTACATGAGAATTATTGAAAATACTTAGATCTTTACCATGTTACAGAAGATTTGTGGGCAAATCTTTTATTGTATCTTATTTATAGGTTCTAACCTGGACTAATTTTTACCTCTATTTGTACTATATATCTCTTTCCTAGCTGGTCTCTATTTTATGACAGTACCATAATATAAGTACTAATAACAGAAATGTAACAAGAATTCACCCCTAATTGTATCTCAGGCAACAGTTTTCCTCCCCTCTTATGGGTAAGAGCATTCATCTCTCCCCTCCTATTCTGCATTAACAAAACATACCTATGTCTTGAATCTTGCAGTTGTACACATCCACTAAGAAAACACAGGTCTTACGGATACTTGTCTTTCACATTGCCCTCTTAAATTTTACTAAATTACATGCTACCTTTAGTGCTTTAACAATCATCATTCTGTTTAAAGTATTTTCTCAAGTGCAGTGGGGTTTCATAATATTTCAATAATTTTAAAGGATTTTAGGAACATTACACATCTGTTGGACACCCACATGCAACACAACTTTGGAATGAAAAAGTTAATGTGGATAAATAGATATGAGGATTTTTTAATTAAATATGCAAACTTTTTTTTTTTTAAAGAAAGCATGACATATATTAAAATGGCAAATGGTGTCAGCACAGCTTGTTGAAAAGTGGCAGTCAAACTCCATCATTACATTCCTGTTCTGCAGGATGCTCCTTTTGCCACTTCTCTCATTGAAAAGCAGAGAATGACTAACAGCCTTCAAGCTTCAAGAGGAGGAAGATAGAAAAACTGAGGTTTTTATTTAGGTTTCTGCTGTTGACCATAAAGTTCTGCAAAACCCTTATAACTCTATCTCATTGAAAAAATGTTAAAAATCAAAGTTCACAAGAAAGAGTTGATGTGAAGAGCAACAGGGGAAAAAGTAATTCTTCAGTTCACATTTTTTTCTTTTTTACACTTACAGCAGAGGGTATAAGATCACTCTTTCCCTGCTACTTCTTCGTGTGACTAATCTTCCTTCTGTCCTCTGTATGTTCTATAAGTAACAAAATTGTGTTAAATTACACTTAGCCTCTTTGTCCACACAAAATCTCAGGTTTTAGAGTGAGTTCTTAATGGTATCCTCAGCAATGTGTAAAAAAACCCCATAAACAAGCAAATACAGTAAACTGCTTGCAAAGGCTGAAGTACTGTTTGGGACAAGGTCAAGATTTTAACATTATCGTGGCTATATAACTGGTAACTATTATAGAACCTATCCCAAAGTCAAAATTCCTCTGCAAGTATAGAATACCTATACTCATATGAGCAACTGAAAGAAAATACATGTTTCTGATCAACAATATTCTCACTTCCTCATTTTAAATAAACTTTATGCTATTCCTGGTGGGGTTTATGTTCTCTACCTGATTATGGATACATTTGTTTTTCTTATTTCTTTGGGACTTCAGTTTTCTATACTGTTTCCTATAGCCTAATTCAAACTCTGATCATCTTATTATTGAGAATTAAGTAACACATCATAAAGAACATTATCCACTACTAGATACTTAGCTTTGCATGTCAGTGGGCTGCTGAGCTCCTTCTTCATTCTCCCCTGTCACCTTAGGGCACCTCAGTAAACTGTGATTTTGGAGTTATAAAACAAACTCTAAAGCTGAATCACAATATGGGCCACCCCAGGTTTTATTATCATTATGTTTCACTGAGCTAAAAATATACCTTTAACAAATATATGGAAAACTTTATGGGAAATAAATAAATAAATAAATATATAAGGGGAGCAAGAAGCAGGCAAATATAGTTCTACTTCGTTCAAAGGTCACAGATACCTTTCAGCTGCAGACATTTTCTTGTAATAGACTATGTGCCCTGCTATCCCAAAAGGCTTCGTGAAATAATACCATTCATAGTATTTCCAATATTAATTTCTCTTATGCTTAGAAATATTCCTGTAACTCATAAGCTAAATTTGGTCACAGAAACTTTATACCTGTTTGCTCTTGTGCAAACATTATATTTTACCCTAAGTCATCCTTTTCTCTTGTTTATTTCTAGAGGGCAAACACATCCTTTCCCAGACTTTACCAAATATTCTGTGATCAAAAAGTTGCCTCCAATAAAATAAAGTGTCCATCCTTCTGTTACTCTTAATAACTTTTTCTGTAGACCTTATCTTAAAAAAAGGTGTCCAGAACTATGTAAAAGATTCTATACAGGATTTTACCAACATCTTGTAAAATATTATTGGTACTTCATTTTTTGTAACAGAAATAATTTTCTGATAGAACCTCACCTCTTCCCCTTCTCCCCTTGAAACTCTGTAATTGCTTAGAATGTTCATCTCCCCCACATTGGGTCTTTCTGAGTAGAAAAAATCCAGTTTATAGCAGAAATTATTTTTATTACTACATAATGGATAATCACCCATATTTCAACCCATTTTTAATGTATTCTAATTCTTTCTATCAGATATTCTGAACTCCTTCTCTATTAACTTCTAATTTTCTATCATCAGAAAATTTCATGAGCACCTTATGGCTTTTTGTGAACATCAACGAAAATCAAATTGCTTTCTCAAAGATCCTATAAGATAAAGGTAATCTAACGGATAAAGTCTTCTTGGGTTTCCAAAGGCTGTGAAAAAGTTCTTTAAAAGGCAAATGCTCTTAAAGAAACTGATCAGCAATGGCCTAAAAGAGCTTTGCAATTTTAAATTATTTAGAGAATGATAGGAAATGAAGGTAGGAAAAGTCAGTTCTCACAGGAAAGATTGATTAACTACTGGTGGCCTACACCAACATGACCTGTGAAAATATTGACATAAAACTTAGCAAATGGGCAAGAGGCAAAGTGACAAAGTTTGCTGGTGACAGGAGTTTATTCCAGATAGTAAGGATAAAGTTAGTAATTGCAGAAGGATCTTACAGAAACTAGGTACTAAAATGGCAGATGAACTTCAATATGAATAAAGATAAGATTAAAGGCAATAATAATTGTCTTTACAATTTTAATAAAAAATTTAATAAGCCAGTCTAACTTCTCATAAAAAATGATCAGCTCTGAGCTGACAATCAACTCCTCAGAAGCATGGTTTGGGGTTACAAAGGCAGGTATCATAAAAATCATTAGCTTGATATTCAGTAGTGGTCACAAAAGCAAATCAGGATATTAGGAGTTAGTAAAAAAATGAATAGAAAATGTACTTTTTCCACTGTACAGAACCAATATTATCCTGCATTTTCAGTACTATGTAAAATTCTGTTCCACTCTCCTCAGTAAGAATAAAATTACAATGAAAAAGACAATGGAAACAAGTAAGATCAAAAGTATAGAAAAAGCATCCCTAAGATCAAATCTTACTATGAACAAAAGGAAATGCATCATAAATATTTTAAATACATATACATATAGCCAAGAATTTTTGTTTATAAAAACTGGGCAATCTAATCAGGATAAAGCAAGCAATAATAATACCAGCAATCATGGTCTAAATGAATACAGAAAGCCTCATTAATAATAGTACATTTTGTTGCTGTACAAGAAAAGTTAAAAATATCTTTCCTGTGGTATTATGCTCATCCCTATAAAGTCCATCTTGTTCCCAAGGTCAATGTCATGAGTCTTCCTCAAGCAGAGTAATCATGGAGAACTATTGACACCTTAAAGGGGAGATCCTTTGTTCTTCAGTGTTGACATCCATTTAGGGTTTGTTTTCTGTATTTTCCAATCATAGTCTATTCCTCTCCTAGCTAGTTTCCCCTCAACTGGCAAAGGATTCACAAGACTGACAGTACCACCACCACCCTGCCCCTTGAGATGGGTCCAACCTGCCCACCAATGTCCCAGCCTGCCCTTGGTCTTTCCTCCACTCCCCAGCCCTGCCCATCCATCTCAGGGCTGCATCTGATACTAGTTCCCCTGACTGGGTCTGATCCTGACCTATATGCTGGGTTCTGTCCCAACAGTGTCTCAGCCTCTCCCACCACCATCATCCTCTGAGGCCATCAGACTGTTTCTGACCTGGTCATTGTCATTGGAGCTGATCCTGATTCATGTAAGGATTCTGATTTGTCCTTCTTGATCTCACTGCAACACCGTGGATTTGCCTGGTGACCTGGGCTCTGTGCTGACTCTGATCACCACAGCTGGCTGTAATAACCTAAACTCAGGAAATTTCATTGAATTAAATGTATTGCCAGTTATCAGGTTTCAATTATTTGTTCAGGTTCCAAGTAATTAAATACTTAGGGAAATGCTTTCCCTCCTTCTTCTCCAGACTCAGCTTCAGTCCAACACTTCCCCTCTCCTTGTTTCAACCACTCTTGGTTTCACCATACATTACACTCAGTCCTTCCAAACCCCTTTCATGAGGCAACAGGCAGTGCACAAAGTTGGGAACGGTGCACAGAGGTTTCTTTCTACTACTACTTGCTTCATACTGCTCCATTGCTCTGCGTTGCCCCTGGGCCACAGTCCCTCCAGAGGCTTCCTGCCCAAGCACAGGTCACCCAAACGATGCAGTCCCTCAAGGACATCCCTTCTTCCACATAAAGCTCTTCCTTCCAGGGGTTTGTCTCTGTATGTGTTCCCAAAAATATCTCTTTCCTCTCATTTCCCTCATTCTCCCTTTTCTCCAAACAATTCTCTTCACATACTTCCTCATGTGTCCCATTTTGCATCTCCTGCCCCCAGTAACTGCCACCCTTCCTCAAACATACCTGAGAAGAAATGACATGTGGTCCTCTGGTTGGTTGACGTTTTGGACTATGAAGGATTTTCCCTCCAATTCAGAGCTGTCTGGAATCCTGTGATGAGCACAGGACTCCTGTGATGAGTTCACGGACTCCTTCCACAGAGAGCACTCTGCAGTCCCTGCTACCAAATCCTGCTTTTTATGCCCAGTGCATCAGGGCTTCCCTGCCCCCTCCCTGGGGCTGGTGTGACAGGCACTGACTGGTGAGGATGGTGCCCTGACAGCCCTGTGGTGAACCCTTAATGTCTCATGCTTTCCCAACCCCTGGGCACAACTGGTCTTTGCTGTACTGTGACATAAAGAAAATAAATAGATTAAATGATTATGTAGCTTGTGAGACTTCTACTACACCAGATATTCCAGGAGCTGAAATTAAAACAGGCATGATGAGTGGCCACCAGCAAGTTGCTAAAACAAGACAAAATGAGCTAAGGTCAAACCTGCTCTGTCACTTCATTAAAAATCCTGTCACTCTTTATTAGGAATGACAAAAATTATATTCAATGAGTTACAGTATAAGGAACAACTAAGTAATTCATTTTCTGGCCAGCATGAAAACTCAACAATCAGAAAATGGTAGATAAAACAGTGTGAATGGAGCTTATTCACTCTGTCTTAAAAAAAAAATAAAAATGTTTAGAATGTATCTGTAAGGTATTAACAGTCAGATTTTACAAAAATGTAATTCTTCATGCAGGTAGTTAAACTTGCCACAGGATACATCAAAGATCAAAAACTTACTAAGTCTGAAAGTGTCAAGACCTGACCACATGCAAGAGATTCACTGAAGGCTACAAAGCACAAACTTGTTATCTGGATTAGAAAGTTCAGAGCTGAGAAGAGGTAAAGGGTGGGAAAGCATTAGGATGAAGCATCATTTGTTGGCTGTGTTCTTGTTCTGCCCTAGATAAATTTACAGTCAGTGCTGAAATGGTACTAGAGGAGATGGATGTCTCTCACACCTGCTATAGATATTCATACATTCATGCTTTCTAAGGCTAATAACTGCTAAAATTGCTTCCTACATTTCTGTCTAACATAACCATCAGATCCTCAGAATTCACATTCAAATTATTGTTTGAAACTTGAAGTATGGAATTTGCTTTGTTGAGACAGAAACTAGGTCATTTTTAATTCCACACCAACTCAATGTCTGATTTTTCTTTCCTTATTCTCCTTATTGACACATCTACAAAATACAGAAATTCTCCAGCTGAAAAGAAATTTGTCATTTATTGTTGTACTCTTAGGTTGTCTCTTTCCACCAACTAGACATCAGTTTTAAGCACAACAGTCCCTATGCACCTTGCTGTTACTTTACATTCCAACAGGCTGTTCATCTCTTTCACCAAGTTTTTTTAAGTAGTCTAATGCCAAAAAAAAGATGGAAGAATTCATAAAAAGAACCATATTAATTTAAAAGTCTTCAAATTGTTTCAAACTGATCTTATGAAAAGCAAAGTAAATTATGTATGGATTAAATGGTTCACTAACAGCTTTTGTGAATATATCTGTCTTTCACTAACTGCAAATTAACCTCTGACATTAATATGGTATGTGTAGTGTGACTCAGTTCCACTCCCCTATTATACAAGCACTTTTCCCACTCATTCTTATGGAAGAGAGGTGACATCCCTGAAGACAAGTCTGTTTTATTTTTTATTGTCACTTTTCTTTCAACTTTTTTATTAACATTAAGGTATTTCCCCAATGAGGATAAGTTTTATTGTTGTATGGTAAGGTTTCCTGTTTTAACAGAGTGAAAGAGAAACACAGCTGGTTAGAGGAGAGCAACCTATTTTACTAATAGGCCCAAGGTAGGCCAGACTAATTTTCACTTTATTGAGTAAAGGTCAACTCAGTATCAAAGTTGGTCTATTGATAAAGAATCATTCTTGTAATGAAAATATTTGTTCTACATATGATATCTCAGTAATTGCTTTCTAGAAAGCGGTCATCCAGGGATCTAAAGCTACCAACTTCATCCCAAGCTCAAAATGCAGGGCTATCTATCACCTGGAATATTAGAGAGTTCAAATCCTAAATCCAGTCCACAGAAATGTAGACACTCGTTCTTTAATAGCATATGACCAGTGATCTTCTTTGATGCCTGCTTCTGTTTGGCGTGAAAATTTTTCAGAACCTTATACTTAGACAAAGTGATAAAAAGCTGGCGTCTCAGAGACCACCTCAGACAAGGAAAAAGTATTCAGGAAAACATGGTGATTCAAAATGTGCTTATTCAAAGCATGTTGATTTAGAAACAAGTCCGCAAATTGCTCACAGAGAAAGGTGTCTTGAATCAGTGTGAAGTCAGCATAAGAAGCCATCCACATCATGTAGAAAAAGCAAAATGGAGCTCTTTATTATTATTCCAAAATTCAGTCATTTTACTCAGAACTTAGTGCAAAAATCTTTTCCTAGTACTATTTTTTAATAGAAGTCATTAAATAAAATTCAGAAACAATCTTAGCAGCAAAGAGAGTAAGTCCATTCTCCATCGTACTGAAAGGTTCTAGCCACTAGTTTGCAGAATCATACTTCCTTACAGTTTTTCTTGCATTATCTCTCCCTCTCATTCTTTCCCCATAAATCTTATACTCATAACTATGTAATGACAGATTAAACAGGAGGGATGGAAATCATCCTCCTTTTCATATTTGTCTCTCTTCTTCCCTTTCAGAATTGTCCCACACTACAGGCTGATTAAAGCATTAAATTGGGTATGAAAGTGAATCTGAATGTCTGAATTTCATCACTCTGAAAAGGTCACTGGTCTGTCACTAGCACATTTTGAGACAGTTTTCTATCCACCCATGTAATAAGGCAATCTCCTTTCAGGGAACTACATTATAAAATAATCTCCTAAAATAAAATTTATTTTTAACGAGAATAGTCACAAACACAGTACTACAGTTAATTCCTTCTGATATCAGACATATATAAGAATGCCTCCTCCATTAAGCCATTCAGAGGATTTAAACAAAGGAACAACTGAATCATTGGTTGACTTAGTATGTAACTGTGTATTCAGCTGGCAGAGGATATTCTAGCAATGCCCCAAAGTAGATGAACTGATGTAGGAATTAAACATTTCAGTGTTTGATTCTCATATGCACCACTACCCGGTAGAAATCTTTGCTCTGACTTAGCTGAGTTGCTGCAGAGTTTACATGAAGAACAGTATTTGTATATGCTGTTTAGAAAACTGCCTAATAAATGAGAAAAAAATCGGGGAAAAAAAAATCCTCGCCCAAGGATTAGGGAGGCACATTTTTCCATTCACTGCTCATAATCAAAAAATTATTTTTGAGATAAGAGAGCTAAACCAAGCTCTTTGTATTCTATATCCTAACAATCACCTAAGATTGTTGGGATATGGAATACACATTTTTCTTGACCTATAAATAATGAAATGCCTATAAATACCACTAAAATATAAGCCATTCTAAACAAATTCAGCTGACTTCCTTTTGAAATTAATGCAATAAAAACACTTAACTCTATGAATATGTCCAAAATCAATGTAATACAGAACATCATGTTCACATCAGAAACAACAGACATAGGTTTATAGTCCTCCAAATGCATATAAAGAAGGAGTGGCATAAATATAATTCTTTACTGACAAAATGCATACACGTTCACGAGTATATATTGCATATGTTTACTAGACTGAAGAACCTCTGCCCCTAGATGTCTTCTTTCCCACAGATGCTCAGAGACCCCACACACAGTTTGATATCAATTTTTGTCAGCTTTCTGTTTTTCTTATCAGAGGAAGATGTCTTAATCCAGGTTTTATTTGAATTCTAGGTACCACATATTTACCAGAATAACTCAATTTTGTGATGTAACAGAGAATTACTATAGGATGAATGTTCATTGAATCTATTATTATGGCTGGGCAATTTTGACAGTAAATTCAAATATCAAAAAGTCTCTAATATATAACAATGTCTTCAACCAAAGGAATTTTGAGTGAGAAAAAAAGCAGAAGTTTTTTTAAACTCTGTCTGGATTTTATTTAAGTGCTGAAGAAAATATGAAATAGCCACAATATTCTGCTTTTGGATATCTGTGTAATTAATGAACAGGAAAGGTATCTTTTATCTTACAATCACTCATCCTAAATGCTATGAAGGACTTAAATGACAGTAGTATGTATAATTAAACCTTTGGATTTGTGGGTCAGTATATAAGCAGTCCATTTTTGATATCTTAAATTTTCTCGAAGTATGCATTTTCTGTCAATCATGTTGCCAGAAAAATCTATCTTACTTACAAATAACCACTTTAAAAACAGCATATGTTAAGTGATGAGATCAAGTCCAAAACTAGTTTTAGTCTTATAAAGGTGGACAGCAGTACCTAGTGACAGTTCAAGTCCAGAGTCATTCCTCCATAAAAATTCCATTCAGCATTTTCTGTAGATGGCACATCCTGTTTGATATATACGCTTTTTTTAGATGGTTATTGCTATTTTTTCTTTTTTTTTTCAGACTATAAGTCTTCTACTCAAAGCCAGTAGAAATTAGAAAATAGACTAGACAGCAATGTTAAGTAGATGGTGCCAAAGCACATAAACATAAACAAAAGAGGTCTGGAAATGCCCTTAGTGGCATGAGCTCAAAAATAAAATCTGCCAGATATTTCAGCCACGTTCCTAAGGTACAGGTTATGCAGATGCCATCAGAATATCAGGAATGTTTATTAGTGAACATTTTTTCAAATTAATGGATTTTTTTTTTCAGACATTAAAAGACTGTGCAAACTACAGCTTGTTTTTTTCAGCCTTTGTAACAGAGAGATATTCAGTTCCCAGAAGATATGTATATGCCATCCCCACGATAGTATTCTAATATTAGCAGCTCAAATGAATGAGGGCATATGACTGGAGATCTGAGTTCAATAATTACATTCTTGCAAAAGCATCTCAAAAATTATGATAAGCATTTGCTAAGAGCTAGCCCTAAACACCTCCCTGTTCAACAGGCTGGTTGAATTGGCTAATCATATTATTTGTTTAATCCTGTTCATAAAGGATTCCTATGGAGTTAGTAGTTTTAACCACTTTTTAATCTCTTTTCTCTCTTATTGGTGTGGTGGGTTTGCTTTAGCTAACAGTCAAATTCCCACCAAGCAGCTCACTCATTTTCACCAGTCATTGAGATGTAGGGAAAAAATAGAAAGAAAAGAGGACAGAAAGTTTATCAGTCAAGATAAAGACACAGAGTTTTTATAGATATAGATACAATTACTGATTGGGAAGCAAAGGACAAACAAAGGAAAAATTTCTTTCCTCCCCCCTTCCCTAGGTTCAAATTCACTCCATTCCACACTCGTATCTTCTCTTTCCTTGTAATTGCCAAATGTTGTCTCAATCCCTTCATCTCTTCAATAAATCAATAGACAGAATATTTGGGGAAGGCTTACAGTTAATGCACAGTGGTTTCTCTCTGTTGCTTCTTCCATCTCACAGTTTTCCTTTACTCTTGTGTGGGTCCTCCATGGGCTGCTTCAGTGCCTGGAAAAGCTCCTCCTCCTCCTTCTTTCTCTGCCTGTGGTGTTCCCTCTGCTGTTTCTCACTCTTTTGCTCTCTCTGCCTTCAGGAATTTTCATCTCAATCTTAAATAAGCTTTCCTAGGGGCACCACCAGCTTGGCTGATGGGCTCAGCTGTGTCCTGTGGTGAGTCTTTTGGAACCATCTGGAACAACCTGTGTCCAGCATGGGGCAGCTCCAGCCGATTCTTACCGAGGTCATCCCTGCAGCTTTACCACAGCTAACAGCTCACCACATTGTCATGGGTTTACCAGCCCCCCTGAACTGCAATAATGAGGCCCAGGTAGATTTCTGGAGAAAAGCCAATCAGAAGTTTTAGTAATGCCTCTGCTAATGACATATTTAAGAAAACGGAAGAGAAGTGGAATTGCACAGAAGAAATTAGGAGGCAGTATCCTCTTCCTTCTGCAGCTTTCAATTTCCCTCACTTATACATAAAGTGGCTTTTCTCAAAATTATAAATTGGCCTTTGAAATCCTCCATGGCAGAGAATGACAATGCAGACATCTTACAGGCAAGTCAACAGGCTTGCTCCTTTCTCCTTGTCAAAGCAGGGGCCACTCTTTGGTAAGATTTACACCTCTGACTGCACTGGAGCACTTGTATGTAGTGCTATACAATTAATTATATTTTGCAGGTCTAGCAGATTTATCACCAGCAACCTAAAAGAAATTTAATCTGTGTGTAGTTACCCATGCTATTGGTGAATCTGTTTGTGAAAGTTCTTATTGAACTCAACAAGACCTATAGTGTCACATTGGTAAACCACTCTATTTGTGAATCTCTGCCTACAAATGAGACCAGACTTACAATGTAAGCCACACTTTTGTGTGGCAGTAGACTCATCCTACTTAGGATGGAAAAGGTCCTTTCAGAAATGGACTGGTGAAGGAGGTGAAGAAAACAGCACAAATGTTGTGAAAACTGAAGATTTTAATGTTGTTTAACATATTTCAAAATGGCTTTTTGTTGTTTCTTGCCAACTCACTGTTTCTTCTTCCCAAAATCCCCCTTGACAACAGTTATCTGTATGAAAGAATGTCCTTGGGAAGATAAAGAGAAGTCTTCTTATTGGTTTTATTAACCCTTTTCTATTGGTTCTTAACCCTTCCCTTCTATTGGTGAGTTTTGTAAACCTCCAGAGATTTTCTATTGGTCAGTTTTTTGATTCCCCTGAGACTTATATAAGCTCCTAGCCAGACAATAAACCCTCTCTCGCTCATCTCCTCTCCTGTGGTCTCTGTGTGAGTCCCCACTGGGCTCCTGGGACCCCGAGGCAGGGGGGCAGGGGAGGGGGAGCATACCTCTCCAGGTAATTGGCTAAAATACCCTATCCTGGAGTCCCTAAACTCCCAAATCACCATCGCACTTTTGTGCACCTGGGACCGTGTTGGACACGACCAGATTTATAGTGCTGAATTAGTTCTAATCAGATATTAAGCCCAGCCACATCCAGCCCCTCTGATCTCTGAGGACCAGCTGGAAAGCAAGAGGGGTTTTTTTCTGCAAAATTCACATATTCTTAATGCAACACTTTTCATACCGGGAGGTTTGCTGCTTCTCAGGGCATCACATATAGGATACTGTGGGGAGGCTATGGTTCCCCATTACCCCTTGCTGCAGTTCTGCTCTAGGCACTAATGCCAGAGGTGACCTGGCAAGTATCACACAGCTGTGGGAAGAGTGATCAAGATCATGGGGCCTCAAGTGTTGTTCTTCTCTGTCCTGCTGGTGAGGAGGAAGGGTCTAAGGAGGACCTTGAATCCTACATGCCAACAAGTGGTAGCACAGCTGGTATTGGCAGCAGAATTTCAGTTTCAGTGACCACAGGACCCTCTTTGAAGGTCAGGATCTGTTTGGAAGGGATGGGATCCACCTGACTAAGCAGGGAAAAAGTATTTTTGATAACAGTTTGGCCAAGCTGGTAAAGAGACCTTTAAACTATTAACAGTGGTGGGGGGGAGGGATTCTTCAACAAATGGTTGAGGAAGTTGTGGCTGCGGTAGGCAAGACCCATGACCAAGCCAGATATGGCTAACTTTGATCTAAAAATTAATTCGGAATAGGCAGAATCAGTTATTGGCACCAGACCCATCTGATCAAAATATCTTGATCAATCTAGAATGTTTCGATAAACAGATATCCTTCTAGCACCATTATCAAATATGAAATTTATTATTCCTGCAATTTAGCTCCAGAAATGGCATTACCTGAGTACCTTTTAATCCATTTCAGTTTTAGTTTTCCATTTTTTATCTCAAACCCTCTTTATAAGACATTTAAGATACAAGCTGAAGCTAAGGGAGAGTACTCTCATTCCCTTTTTTTTTATATTTTTTAATTTCTTTGTCATATTCATTAAGTGATGTTTTGTTAGAAAATACTTTGTAGTCTTTTAGAAAGACTAATAAAACATTTCTCTTGCCCCTCAGATGATCATTAGTGAGCACTAAAATAGTTCAAAATAGTACAGTTTGGTAGACTGTCTTTTAATCCTTTCCAAGGCAAACCACAAGATGTAATTATTCTCTTAGCATTACAAGTCTCTGATTGCTAGTAGTCTTACATCTCTAGATGCCTGTAATTATCCACCATAATTTGTTAGCTCATTTGATTAATTCAGAAAGACTATATGTTTCTTCTTATACAGAAATATATAATGATATGGACTCCTTACTTCACACAGTATACTAATTGCTAAATTTTATTTTGTATAACAGTATAACAACATTTGAAAGATCAGTGAAGAGATTAACTCTCCCCATTCAAAAACAGAATAATTACTCATACAATTTAACTAGCCATCTCTCCCATGAGTGAAGGTTCTATCTAATTGATGATCAGTTCATGTACAAAAAATTAGTATCAGCTGTTCAACCATTATTTGAAGATGTTTGCAGTAAATCATATAATTTATCTGAATTTTAAATGCAAAACAATGTCAATGAGACTAGAAAATGTATTGAGCATATGATTTAATAAATACAATTTATGAAAAGTACTGTCAGGAAAATAATTCATTGTAAGACAAAAGCACACAATGTATTAGACACTAAAATCACAACCATCTCATAATTGCATTTTTCTTTCTGAGATATTGGGTTTTAAATTTATAAAATGTCCCAATTAGATAATTTAAGAGCATGTGCAAGAAAACTTAGCAAGGAAATGCAGTAATGTATACAGTAAGGAAATGCTGTAATCAGTATTGCATTTTTTAAAAATTGGACCAAGATACATAAAACAAATTAGAGATTTAGTTGCACAGAGTGTTTCAATTCAGGCAGAATTGAAATATCAAACTGTAAACTGTTTTTCAAAGTTCCATACTTAGATATTTATCTATTAAGCAAAGTTGGTTTCCTTTCACTCGGGGAACCCAGTTAGGGCTTTGGTGAGTATTCTGTTCCTATTTATTTGGTAAATCAACTCTTAGAAAGCTGCAGCAAGAAGAATTCGGGTTTTCCTTGAACTAAGAAAATTCAAAACCATGTATTTCTCACCAGTGCTCCAAGTACTGCTGTACTTGTGATAAGAAACAAGGTCATCATTTTTCTCAAAACTGTCAGTATATTGAAAGAAATAGAAGAAATGTAGACATATGCTAGCAGAACTTTGACTCTGCAGTTTACTTTCAGGTATCTCAGTTATGAGCAGAGAGCCAGGATTTGGGTCTGTGTTCTTGACAATAAGTTGTCATTGGACAAAAGTCAGAAAGAGTCATGTCCCTTCAGAACAGTTTTCCAAGTATTTGACTTTTTGTGTAATTTTTTCACTTTCAAAGTAACTTCAGACAGCAAATAGTATGAAAAAGAAGTCTAGATAATCACATTCACTTTTTGTCTTGTGCTGTGGGCCAATCAGTGTTTAATTATTTATTGCAAGAGAGAAAAAAATGCATGAGCTCCACTTAAAGCAGGTTGTTAAGAGAATTCTGCTAGTAATTGATTAAATTCCTCACAGGTGAAGGAAAGAACCTAAATTGCATCTCTTACATTTCAGGTGCTCTAACCTGTATAAAAGGGGAAGGTAGTGATATATATAACATATTTAGCTGTGATCCAAATGTGTAATGTCCAGCTTCAACAACAGCAAGTTTTACTTGGTCAGACTAGTTGTGTCAATCTGTTTCCTATTCCTGACACTATATCACATTTTATTTAATCAGGAACAGATTTTGCCATTGAAGATTAAAGAGAAAAAACAATTTTATTCTTTGTAAATGGCTTTGATTTGTTTTTCAGGAGAGAAAAGAAATATTCTATAATTGCTATTATTAAGAACTATTTGTTTATTAACAATTAAATTGCAACTAGATATTTAGAAAGCATTTAAATAAAAATTAAAACTCCGTTCTTCTACTAGAGAGGATTAATTAAACAAAGTAGTGAGTTTTAATTGTGTCACTCAAAACAGGATAAACTTCTTAAATCATTATTGTGTCCATATCATGATTATCATTATCTCTAGTCCTTTCTGAGATGTATCATTAACTTACTCATGCAACTGTTAGAAATATGATTAATAGATCTTGTGAATTTGAGCTATGAAGTTTGTATGTGACAAAATGCTTGAACATTTCCTTGCAAAGAAGAGCATTGTGTCTCACAATGACTTTGTAACTTGTTAATAGCTCAGCTGAGGAGGAACAGTGGTTAAATAAATGCCATAAACCTCAAATTAAAATTTCCCCCAAACTAGGGCTTGTTGGAAATACAGATAAATACCTTCTTATTTGGGTTAAAGAAAAACAAATAGAGAGGAAAGGGAGAAAAAAACATTATTAACCCAAATAACTTTCAGAGTGAGAAATTAATTGCAAAGACATCCAGGTCAGGAAACTTTTACAGAGATGGAAGGACTCATATAGTTTTTTTTCTCCAAGTCCAATGGAATTTATACCAGTTTATCACATGAAACTTGAGGGGAAACATATTTTGTATTCATATTAATTAAGCTGGTTTATGCAGCTAAAAACTAATTGGCTAAATCTTAGGAATTCTTTTCCTTTCTCTCTGAGTAGATAATCCTAAATTTTAGTTAAATGAAACATTTTTGACAGCCTGAAAATAGGTTGTTCAATGGTATTCAAAAGACAAAGAAGTGAATTTATGTCCATGCTACCAAGAAAAACATGAGATCATTCTCCCATATTGAGGCCAGTTAGGGAAACATCTCGCATTGACACTTTCAGCTTTGTTACTCTCTAAAACAGGTGTCTGTCCTTCAGGCATTTTTCTCTGACCCATGCTAGTTTCCAGACTGGGTCCTGGAACAACTACATGTCACAGAGCAAAAGCATTTCAGGGATTATTCTAACAATTTAATGTTTCAGGGCCTGGAAAAGTCCCTTGCCTCTGTCCAATGTACTATAATTTCTTCAAGTGACCTTACTTCATTAGTTAGGAAAATCCTGTGACATGTATCAAAGTCACGGAAAGTTAGCCTACACCATAAAAGTGCTGAGACAAAAAAAATTCTTGAATTCTGCTTAAGTTAAAAGGCAGTCTTCTTTCACTGGGAGCTGAAATGCCAAATAAGTTTTTGGATGACTCTCTAGCTACTAGATTTCAGGGCCCAAATATAAGCCCTTTCTCAAACCAATTTTTTCCTGGGAAAACTCTAAACCTACACTTAATGCAGAAAAATAAATATTATTGAATGTCATTGGAGAAACTACAAAAGTGTTGGGACAAAATTAGAAATGCTCCATTAGCTTAGCTTTACTTTTAATCCTAGATGCTTTTTATTTCCTTGAAATATCACAAGTGAAGACAATAAAATATGATCTATATCATCATAGAAGAGAAACTCCTAAAGAGAGAATAATATAGCTAGGTTGCAGCATACTGGATGCTTATACAGGCTATACTTTCTGGCAGTGGCTGGTATGAAAAGTAAATTTTCAATAAAGCGAGAAAAGGAGAAACCTATTCTACAAATTGAAAATCATTCTAAATTCTGATAATTGTGATATGAAAATAGATTTAGTAGTCTTTCTAATTCTGTGAGTTTTGTTCATAAGGGCAGCTGAATATTTTATATTCCTGTTATGGCTCCAGTTGAGTTTCTCTGTCCCTCCCAGGAAAACATAAACCAATCAAAAAACCCTCACACCAGTTGCAGGAACAAGGCTTCCGAATCCAAGAATTATTGAGTCACCACCCTTACACAAAATGATCACCAACTGTCAGGTAACAACCAGTTAATATATGCAAATAAATCATTTGCCAGGGAGGATTGCTAGTCTTTGAACAGAAACTACAAATTATCTTCATGGGTGCTTCCCTATCAATGCAGAATAACGAAATCCACTGTCAGCTCTATTTTGTTACTCTGAAAATGCAGAACAGAGATGGAGATAATGGCATGGCTTTAGCAAAGGAAATTTGAGACCTTCTAATCTACTAAAATAGATCAGTGGATAAATGAGAACAGGTTCATATAATTTATTTTGACCTTTCAGAAATCTGTAACAAACTGCTTTGTAGAAATTTTTACAAAAACTTCCTAGTCAAGTGAAGGTACAATACTGTAATGCATTCTAAAGAGATTTAGATATAGAAAATAAAGTGTAAGAATAAATTATTTATTTTCAGCATTAAAAAAAAAAGCTAACAACTGGATTTCCCTAAATATTGTATGAGGAATGTGGTTGTTATGCTCAGATATACTCATTACTGATATGGAGAAGATGATGCGAGGAAGGTCATGATGTTTGCTAGGAGCACAATGTTATTCAGACTAACCAAGATTGCAGAAATTCTATAAGGTTTCCAGAGAAACTGAAATTTACCTCCATAACTATAATTGAATTCTAACTCTGATAAATGGAAGTTGGTAAAGACACATATAACTTGCAGTCTTACGTCAGCTGTATCCACTTACAATGTTAGGCTACTGTATTGTTACAGACTATTAAGTAGAAAATTCTGCTCAGTTGAAATAAAATAGAAAATAGTGCAAAGAATTAATTAGAAAATATAATTTCAAATATTGTGAGCCAATGCACGCTATTTTACGACACAAAATAGCAATTTTAATTATCTAACAAATGTGTAACAGAAAAAAACCAATTTTTTGGTAAGACTAAAGCTTTTCTTTGTATCCTGTAGAATTCTATCCTGAAGATAGAATTAAGAAATCAAATAATCTATTCATGTTGATAAATGCATGTAGTTTTCATGCTGTATAACATAATAGGTATGTAAATGCATATATAAACATGTATGTTTATTTTGTTCATTACAAAATCTGCATTGCTGCTTTTGTATGGGGACATTGAACTTTCAAGTCCTAGTATTTCTGTGAGGTTAATTTCTGATGGTTTTAGGAGACAGAAAACGAAAATGAAACTTGCTAGCCAGATTTAGTAAGCTATTTCTTTTACCTATTTTTTAAAATTTAATCTTCCTCCTACTCACAAAAATACCATTTAATAAGCTAAAAATATCATAGAGAAATTCTATCTTGTTTCCAACAGTTTATGAACTAAATCTACTAAGTGAACGGTGAAGTGGAAGTTCTTAAACATACTGAAATAAAAAGATGAATTTTGTAATATCCATTGGCACTTGCTTTGAATATGGTATATAAATGTACAGAAAATACTGTATATGAAATAATTTAAATTAATAATCTTACACTTATGGCATATACATAAATGTGAGATTTGTCTTTCCGTTTAACAGGTAATAATGTAACTGTGAGTTAAATGAATGGACTAACAGTTGTATAGTTGCTTGATCTTATTGTTTTGTGTGGAAGAAATTAAAATCAGTAACGTAATTGAATGATTGTTAAATGGAGCAATGGCCTCTGCATTGAGCCATCCTAAGGCAATGACAGTCAAAATGAGATGGCTGGAGGATGGGGTGGACCTGCTGGTTTCGCCACTGTGCCTCGTTCCCTGCAGCCATCAGTTTTCTGGGACAGGCAGCAGGGAAAGAAAGAAATTCTTCACTATAAGGGTGATGAGGCACTGAAATGTGTTGCCCAGAGAAGTTTTGGGTGCCCCACCCCTGGAAGTGTTCAAGGCCAGGTTGGATGGGGCTCTGAGCAACCTGGTCTATTGGGAGGTGTTCCTGCCGATGGCAGGGCAGTTGGAACTACATGGTCTTTAAGGTCCCTTTCAACAAAAACCATTCTATAATTTTATGATTCTATAACTTCACATTGCAGATTCTATTACAGTTAGTCAATATTACAGTCTATTAGTCTAATTTTTCCATTTAGAGATCTGATTGGTATCTGAAGGATCATGCCAAATTGTATCAAAAAAAAAAAAATTCCATTAGTGATAAATGGAGCCAGATAATAGAGAATATTATTAATAACTCCAGATAGAAAACTATACTGCATTCATCTGATGTGTAAAACCAATCTGTATATGCTGTGCCTAGAGCAACAGTTTGAAAGTTCAAAAGATCTGTTTTTCATCCACAAACAAATAGATATTTTTTGGGTTTTTCAGTTTTCATTTATCAATGACATCATTCTACATAAAAAACCTTAGACTTCTTGCTAAAATTCTCCCCTTGTAGAAGGTTAAAGGCTATTAAATCCATCTCATTCACAGAACACGCAATATTCCCTATTGATATTTTTTGTCTCTACCTTTTATTTCCTTAGGCAAATAACAATTTAGATAATTTACAAAATTTGTAACAGTAAGGAAAAATTAAAACTCTTCCACTCCTCATACACCACAAATGAATATAGGTAAGATGAAACTCAGTTGGTGGAGGAAACAGTAGAAAAGATTTTTTCCAAAGTTTTTAGAACGTTGTGGAAATGTGTCTTCACTAGTGTTTTGTTATAGTGTGTTCTAAATCCAACATGCATTGCTTTGACACCAGCCAGACAAATAAAGCTCATGGACCATCTAATCAGTTATTGAAGTGATTTATTGAAGTCACATGCTCCTGAGAAACCACCAACAAGAATTCAATTCAGATGCTAATTCACAAGTCTAAAAGAGGTTCTGAGGTAAGAATCGATAGGATACTTTTTCATTAGAACAGCAATCCATTTTCATTTTTCTTCTGTTTTTAGTGTTAGAAGTATGATGTGGATCCATCAGTAAAAGTATTATTATTTATGTGCAAATGCATACTTATGTATGTACATTTATGCATTAACTTCTACTTTTTGTTATACACCACCAGTAGCACCAAACTAAGTTTCACTTTTCAACTGAACTCATTTTTTCCCTAAAGAAATACAGATAGATATCCAATGTGTGACAACACCTGGCTTAAAGAAGCACTGTTGATACTGATTTCTCTAGAGGTAATGTTATCTGGTCAAAAAGAGATAAACCAAACTACCTACCACATTCTAATGGGCAGAGATAAGTGTAACATCTGCCCTGTCTATTTTCAATCTGTTTCTGAATTCATGAACAGTATTCTTCTGTCCCAAAAGTTGTTCACCCATAAAACTGCAGTACCTATGTATTGGATCTTCTCTTTTTTGTTCTACTGAGATTGTGGCAAATTGTTTTTCAGCTGCAAAAGCAGCTTATTTAAGTTTGGGTTTTTTTCTAGCTTTGTTAAGGGTGAATGAAATGGCCAGACACTGTGTACATTAGTCATCTTGCTACCAGAAGTCAGCGATAATGAACAATTTGTGAAGTGTGATACCTATACTCTAGTATCAAAAGTAATATTATCCAATGGATTTTTCAATTTCTGTAGCAGCTTTTTTTTGCTCCTTTTTCATTTTTAGTTTGCTAGTAGCACTAACTTTCAAAGCCGCCCTCACTTTTAATCCTCTTTTATAGCAGGAACCAACTGGTACTCAGCCTGCCTGCCTACTGCATTCCATTCCTATAAGAGAACCTTTGAGAGACGTAAAGAACTCTGGACTCAGCAGAAGTCCACATCTGCAGACCTGCAGGCTGCAGCAAACTAAGTTGCTCTCCTAATTTCGGCAGCTAAGGCACAGGGAGAAATTTTGAGTAACTGGAACCAGAACAGAAGCTTGCTACTATAATGAATTTTAGTTGATCACTTGTTACATTAATAACTTCTTTCTTGGTGTTTTTGGTCTTTTTTTCTTATGTGTTTTGCTAACATCCTTACAAGGGAAGATAAATATAAGCAAAGGAGTATAGCTCTGGTTAGCAAGAGAGGGTCAAATCTGCTCATCAACAGAATGTTTTTTCAAATAAGACCTTGCATCATAAGAAAAACATATAAAAGTGTAATGAAATGGCATTGAGTAAGCAGAGGGTTCCACCATACGATAACCTTTAAGCTCATGATCAAAGGTAATATAGATCAATGACTTTTGTGAAAGCTATGTGTTGTTCTGGTCTTAGCATATGCACATACCATACCACAAGAACAGCACTGCAGTTGACATTAATGGATTTTGCTCTTGCAGCTTGAACAAAGATGCCAAGGGCTAAGTCAGCTTGGAGATTGAACAAGCCGCTGATCATACCGTGGTAGAGTTTGCAAATATGCATAGAGAGGGAAAAAAGAAACAATCTCTATAACCATTGGACTCTGTGAGATAACTTTATGTATATAAACTAACAATACTATGCTACTTAGAAAGGCATGATTTTTCTCCTTGGAGAATTCACCTTCTTCCATACACACATTATTTTGAGAAAGGCAGGATTGTGTATACTGGGGATACACAAGACTAGTCTGGGAACAAAGTTTTACAAAATGCATGGAGTCTGTGAGTGCTGTAGCATACCTGAAAAGGGTAACTGATGTGACCTTGCTCTGCAGCATCAGTACAAGGGTTAAAAGAACAAGAAGAGAAGATTAAGGGTTTAGAAATAATTATTTTTACTCTCTTCAGCTACTTCTGATAATTCTTTTTTTCCTGATGATTCTTCCATGTGAGACTCTACTTGCTTTTCTGTTTGGTTACTTGATGCAGAAAGACTTCAAGAAGTAAGGAGGAGGTGTGAGAGAGAATGAGGAAGGACATTGCCACAGAGACTGAAGATATTGAAGACAGTGGTCAGAAGTGAAACACCCGTCTGCTTGCTCACTGCCTCTCTACCATAAGCCTCTGATTTCTTAATATATGCTTACTCTGATTCTGCTTCTTCAAACCTTACACAAGTATTTAATCGTATGTCTCTATCCACGTGTCTACTCCCCTGTTCCTGTATTTACTTACTCATGCACACCATCAGGCAGAATCATTCGTATACAGAACTAAAGGCAAATGATGTGTCAGTGATGGTGCAGCATATGCACAATGGATAAGTGAAAGCATTTAGAATGAGACAAGAAGTAAAGGCTCAGTGGCCTTGGAATGTCTGAGAGCAAAACATAACCCAAAAAGAACAACTAAGTATGAAGCACAAGCACTAAACAAATGGAAGGAAAGTGACTGTGTCTTTTCAATATGTTAAAAGTAAGCACTTTATATGAAAATGTTTCTAATGTGATACTATCTTACAATCTATTGTTGTGGTTTAACCCCAGCTGGCAGCTAAGCATCACACAGTTACTCACTCTCTCTCCTTCCTAGTGGGAGGAGGGAGAGAACTGGAAGTATAAAAGTGAGAAAATTTGTCAGTTGACAGTTTAATAGGTGAAGCAAAACAAGGAATTCATTCACACCTTCCCATGGGCAGGAGGTGTTCAGCCACCTCCAGGAAAGCAGGTCTCCATCACATGCAACAGTGACTTGGGAAAACAAATACTGTCACTTCAAATGTCCCTCCTTTACTCCTTCTTTCCCAGCTTTATATACTGAGCATGATATGTATGTAATATCCCTTGAGTCAGCTGTTTTGGCAGTATTCCCTCCCAAATTCTGCATCCCCAGCCTACTTGCTGGTGGGGGATAAGAAGAAGAAAAGGCCTTGGCTCTGTGTAAGTGGTGCTCAACAATAATAAAACCATCTCTGTGTCAGCACATATCCAAAGCACAGCCCCATAACAGCTACCATGAAGAAAATCCACTCCATTCCAAACAAAACTAGCACATACATGATATATATTCTATGATATTTGATATTGTGACTGAGCATTAGCACAGATTGCCCCAAGAAGCTCTTGAGTCTTCTTCCATCCCTAGAGATTTTCAAAAGCTGTCTAGACATGGTCCTGAGCACCTGGCTTTTAGTGACCCAAACTGAGTACAGAGGATGAACAAAATAACCTTCAAAGGTCCTCCTGTGATTCTATTATGGGAATGTAAAATTTGAGAACTGTGCATATACACAGCACACCTGCAAAAATCCTATCTTCCTCATGTTCTTCTGTTGCCACTCAGCCCATGAGGTCTCAACCTTAACAGCAACTTCCAGACACACTTGTAGTGAAAATATTAGCCAATGCAGCCTTAGCCAGACCTGATTAAACTGTTGTAGGTTAGCCCCAGCAGGCAACTCGGTCCCACACTTTTGCTCATTCACTCCCCCATGCTTGGATGGGGCAGAGAATTTAAATGGTAAAAGTAAGAAAACTCATGATTCGAGATAAAGAAAGATGCATAAAACCAAAATCAAACATATAAACAAAGAAAAACAAAACCACAAAACACAAATGATAAAAAAATTAGATAATTTTTCACCACTGCCTGATAAATGCCCAGCCAGTCTTTAAACAACCACAGCCCTTGTAAACTTTCTCCCCAGTTTTTATTCTTGTGCCTGATGCTGTATGGTATGGAATATCCCTTTAGTCAGCTGGGGTCAGCCATGCCAGCTGTGTCCCCTTGCAACTTGCTCAACCCCAGCCTACTCACTGGCAGGGCAGCCATTTTGGACACCTTTGATGAGCATCAAGATGATAAATAATGACATTTGGAATTTAACTGTATGTTTCTTTGAGGAACTCTTTCATGACATCTTTAGAACAGTCAGCTTTGAGCACAGACTGAGGTTTCAATGAGCTCTCAAGATTTTTTAGAGAGATTCATATAGCCGTCATACTGGTGAGTACATTCCATTAAAATCCAAGTGTGAACTGCTTTTGTCTTTCTGTAAAAATAATATGGAAATATCCCTGAGTAATGCAGATAGAAGCTCTTCTTCTGTGCATTAGATTTTTATTTTTTTAATTGTGTTTGGCAAAGCCAGAATCCTATGAAATCCAGTGGACATTTGGCCTAGAATAAGGTCTTAGCAGTCTGATGAGGAAAAGTGAAGAAGGGTTTGGAAATCACTTCTTGAAGGCACTTAAATGTAAAATTATATAATTTAAAAAACATGACAGTAAACTTTGCTATAGAACGAACAAGGTATGTCTCATAGCCACAGTAACTCTCAAGTGACAGAAATTTAAATACCAGCAAATTAGAAGAAGACATTTAAAGGAGGCATCACTGAACATATGATGGGAATTCTTTTCTTTTTCCATCCTGAAGATGAGTAAAATTAAAAGTTGCAACAAATACCTTATGTTAAAATAAATCTGTTCTAGCAATGTGCAGTGCTTCTGAAAACCAAATGTAAATTTTTGGAGGCAAGGGATTCAACATATTTTGGTTTTATTAATTTTATTTCTCCTTTGCTGGCAAATAAAGGTATATTTTACTGTCAGTAGCATGGTGTATAATGTTAGGAATGTTAGTTAACAAAGAATGTTAAACATTAGAGCTGAATAGAAAACTGAATTGTATCGCTGCTGTATGGACTTGTTTTTTGATTACATAGAGTTACACGATAATGAATTTATATTTAAAGGTAAAAAGAGGTAGTTTTATAAAACAAACAAAGGGGGTTCAAAGCAATAGTATTTAAATAAAATTCTTAAGTATTATTCTACTTAAACTTATCTTCAATTACCCTTCATATTTTTCTGTAGATTATTTAACTATCAAGGAAATTTTCCCTTCTTTTCCACAGTTCTGATGCAATGAGTTTGAAGGAGTGTCAGGAACACCTAAGTCCTCAAAAGCAAACAATGGGGTTTTTTTCCAAATGTCAGAAGAAACAATGTTCCTTTGCATAGATACACATATAAGGCAAATAAACAGATTGCAGCCTGCACCAGTCTCTACACAGAAACTAATGGTAATCAGTACACTTTACCAGAACAGTAGTGTAGGAGGAAATGCAACTATACCTATGAAGTTGTGTTTCTTTTTTAATTTTGTAAAACCACACTATGTTATCAAAATGTAATGTATCTATATGTATGTATTAAAGATTTCACAGTCACTCTATGTTGAGATTTCACAACTTTTCCATACTTCACATTTTACTCCATAGTATGTCTCTCTCTAAAACATACATCTTGCTATGACATTTTACACTGATGATGTGAGAATTGAAGCACTGGCGTTCTCACCCTGAGAAACTGAGCTGTACACAAGTAAATTTAAATGCAGTCTATTACTCTTATTATCAAAGAATGAAGTCTTAGGGGAATTTGTGTTGGAACAGTTGCTTCCATGACAACAAAAACATCATAAAGATTTTAAGCAGGACTGTTGGTACCACCTATTATTAAGGTTGGCCAGTGGTTCATATTTTCAGTTGATTATAACTTTGCTTAAGTTCAACAGTCTGAACTCACATTTTCCATACTAAGTGAACAATTCAGGATGGATTTATTTGCACTTTTTTTCTCCCATAGGTCATCATGGCTTGGTTTCGAGAACAAAGATTTCAAAGGGCTCTACCCGGCAAATGTTCAGTCAAACAGATCTGCTATTCCCAATAAAGTGTCTAAAGAAAACAAAGCAAAATAAAATACCCTTTCCTGGTATAAAAATCCGGAATGCTACAAATTTTGGAAAACAGATTTTTGCAAAGCCTTTCAAAAATGTGTCTGTGGTTATCCCATGAAAATCTTCAAATCTGCTCAAGGTATAAGCCTCTGAAAAGCTTTCACATGTTCATCACTATAGAACTGTTAACAGTAAGCAATGTGGAATTAACCAAATCTTTCCTCAGAGAACTCCTGACAGCCATGCTGACTCTAAATTCAGAGAGTTCATTTTCTTTTTCTTTTTTCATGAGAAGGTGCATGGGAATAAATAACTGAAAGAGAAGAGGTCAGTGGGTGGACATAAACCAAAAACATTGAACTTCTGATAGTAAACAGAAATGACAAGGAAAGATCTGAGAATAAGTGAGAAATCCATATATTTGTGTGAAGCTAAGTGATGGCACAGAGAGCCTAGGATGAAAGAATAAAGAGGATAAGTGAAATAAGCAGAGGAGAGACCTGGTAGCAGGCAGAAAGGTTAATGACCAAATTATAAAGGGACATACTGGAACTCTCTATTCTTGAAACTACCCATGAAAACCAAAGAGATTTTTATTCGCATTTTGGGGTGAAAGCTCACTCTAAGACTAGGAAGACTGTTATTTCTACTGTTGTAGGATGAATTGAACTATGTGACAGTTCATTGCATGTGTATGCCATTGCATGTTGAGGAGGCTGAGGTTGAAAATTATGTACAATTTATTTCACTGAAAGACTGGTTACGCATTGGAATAGGCTTCCCAGGGAAGTGGTGGAGTCACAATCCCTGAAAGTGTTCAATAACTCAGCACTTCATGATACACTTTAATGGGCTTGATGATCTTAGGGGTCTTTTCCAGCCTTAGTGAATCTATGACTCTATATTCTGTCTATAGAGGATAGATAGCAGGGAAAAAGGCTACTTGCTCAGATTGCTGCCTTCCTATTTAAAACAAATGCTTATGGGAAAGGGAAGACTGCTCTCTTAGGCTGAAAGGTCAGCTTGAAAAATATCATGAGGGAGCAATCAGGCACTGAGGAAGGGCCTACAGGATGAGGGAGACCAGGACTTTGTTCAAAACAAAGGGCTTACTTTTAGGTATAAACAAGAGCCAAGCTTGGGAAAAAAAAGTTTTCTTAAAGATCTAGAGAGAACCTATGGAGCTTGTTTGATTCAAAAGCAAAGCTAGAAAAAAAAGATATTGTGTGACTAATGGAGAATTGTTTAAAATCTTATCAGGTAATTCTGATTTGTGAAACAGACTACATCTTAATTTTTTTTATAGAAAGGATTACCTTGTTTCAGTTTATGTACTTTTATATTCTAAATAATCCACCTTAAAGACTGGGAGCCTTTGATGTCTTTTGATGTTCTCATTTTAAAGAAAGGAACATGAAGACCTACGCCCCTCAAGATTCTCCTCTACTTGGGCTCATCACAGTCCAGACATGCAAAAACTTTGTGATACAAAGTAGAACAATTGAATCACAGCATTTACACCAAACTTTTTTCCTGCAGCAGGTTTTTAATTCCTCCTTTTTCTGAAAGTACAATTAATACCATGAATGGCTAACAGCTGAACTCCAGGATGCCTGCAATTGCAGTTGAAGATACTGGGAAAAGTACCCAAACTGAAGGTCTAAGTACTCTAAAAATAAGTTTCTAGGTACTCCAACAAGTCTTTGATTTATCAGATAATGTCCCTCAGTGTCCAAGTCACAAAATCAGGACAATTCCATCTCTTCAGCTCTCCAACCCATTTTGAAAAGAAATTCAATACTGTGTTGTGAGGCAGTGAAATACCATAAAGTAATGGCTGCTATAACAGATGATGTTAAAATTATCAAGCTTCTTAACAAAAAAAATCAGAGCACTGTGCGTATTGAATAAAACATGGGCCCTATATTGAGTAATGTTCTGCTTAAAACATTGCATAGCAACTGTTTAACAGAGAAGATGAAAAAACAGGAGGGAACAACAGAACAACAGGACAAGAACCCAGGTCTCTTTCTTTCTAACTCATAATTTTCATCACAAGATGGCAAAAATAAACCCATATTTTACAGTAAAGGTCTAGAGATAGCTTCAAGTGCCAGCTACTTGAAATGGTATCTAGCAACGGACATGAATACTCATGGTTGCTAGAATTTGCTTTAGAGTTGTAGCTTTTATTTATTCTACTCCAGATAATTTTCATTAACAGAAGTATGTTATTTCATACATATATTTCAGACTTCCAAGGAAAGCAAAACATTATCTACTGTTTGGTTGACATTACTTACCTACCAGGTCAAACAGAGAAGCCTTCTAGAGAGGACCCAAATAAGAATCAAATGTCACTGTTGGATGGGATGGGGAGAGTGGAATGATGTCAGCAACAGCTATTTTATTCTACAGATAGCAAATTGTGACAGCTAGCATATTTTAAGACAAAGTGAGACAAACCAACCTCTGTGATTTCTTTTCCTGTCTGCTTCTTCTGGCACTAGAACTTAGAAAAATAAAATCTTTGTATTTTTGTTAAAAAATAAGGTTATGGGGGATATGTGTACCCTCATTTCATGTTTGCATTCTATTTTCAAGGGAGATTTAGAGGTTTTTTATTTATACAAGGCATTATATACTTTAAATGAATGATATTCTTATTGCAGCAGTTCCTTACTTTAATTTCTGTTTGATTTCCCCTAGGCAGATCTTTGTTTGTAAATATTTATATGAATTTTAAGCAATATTCTAATACAGCTTTCAAAAAAGTTTTTTTGTCACTCTTTCCATATCTTGCTCATAGATACAATATTCTTTCTCAAACAGTTGCGATATATGTAATCCTGAAAGCTACTTTAATCCCTGAAAGAAGCTTGTTGGAGCTTATCAGTGTGGATTTGGAAGATATGTATAACCAACTCTACGCATGATTAGAATCTGGATCTGTATACTTACTAAACCACCTGACTCCCCAGTCTTCAGTAAAAAGTATAAATTTAGCACTGTGGCAGAACATGCCTTACTTAGAAAGAGCCTTACTTAGAAAAAATTATCTTAGACAAACTTAAATCTTCCTTTTTTCTGAGAAAACCGTAATACCATTTTCTTCATACTGACATATATACTATGTGTACCTGCTGTGAATGACCTGCTTTTTGTCAGTGCATTGTCATAATCACTCACAAGTTGTAGAGGTATAGACCTTTAAAACAGAAGTCATGGCACTATTAAAATAATCTGACATTTAGTAGCATTTCAAACTGCTGCCTATACTGAATTATAATCAGTTCTTTTAAATAGAACATCAAACTAATTCTGTGAATTAACAGAAAATTTAGAAAATACTTTCTTTTTAATCTCTTTGTCCTGTTGTTTAAGAACCAGAATAAATGTAAGAGGTACCAGATTCTCTCTGTATCTTCTCAATAGAAGAAAATTTTTTTTTTTCTGTGCTTCTGGCATTCAGATTTTATCAAAATTTCATATGAAATGAAAGTATTAGTCTAAACAATAGTGTTACACTATTCCTAACTTTGCAGGCAGAAAAAAATCTACAGAGATGCCTTGGTAACCAATTAGTATTAGCTACTTGATATCAGAAAGATTTTCTGCATAAGGAATAAGTGCATATAAATGATGCATAATTATTTTATAATAGGTACACTATGTCTATATGAAGTCCAGGTTCAGTTTGTAAATCCCTGGATGTACAGAAAATATTTTTCATGAGCTCTTTGCAATCCCTAGTAATGCAATTAACTAATTACTGGGAGCAATTACTTAGAGATGTAAATATGTGCTACTTAGTGAGTTAGTTTACCCTTATAAATATTAAATCACATAAACAAAGTTCTATCTTCAGGCTAACTTCAATATATTAAAAGAAAATTCAGAGCCAATTTAGAGATCTCTTGTGCTGTTTTATTACTTTTAGATATTTTAGGCCATACTATAAAATATTTTTATTGTAAGGCAAACAGAGGTAAGATAAAAAGATGCTAATATTCATGACTTGTATTATGTACTTTATAAATTTCTTTCAACATTTTACTCCAATAACTTTCACTGAAACATTTTGAACTACAACTGCAACTGACTTAAAACCCACAATATATTGGGCAAAACTACTCAATGATATGTAATGCTACATTTTCTTTGTACGTAATTTTGCAGTGTGTTTTTATCATTAGAGTAGACTGAATAGATTAGAACAGAATAATGCTATAGTAGAAAATAGTAGAAAATGTTTGGATTAAAGCTATGGAACTGAAAAAAAAATTGACTGATACCTCAAGAGCTAATAGCAAGTGTTTTCTATTTCATAAGACCAATATGGAGAGATAGATGGAGAGATTTCAGAGAAGGAGGAAGAATTGGATTCTTCTAACAAAGACATAACAAACAAAAATAACAAATTATTCAAAAAAGACCAATAAAAAACAATTTCTGTAAGTCAATAAAGAATTAATTATAGGAGAAGAACACTAATGCTTGGGCCTAACACTTGAGAAACCACTGAATACTTTAGTTTGATATGGAGTCACAACCTTTTGGAGGACATGGTTATATGTTATAGTCATCTGAATTAAAAAAAAAACCACTTGTGATCCTTTGTTATTTACTATAACATATGGGTTCTGCTGGTAAAACAGCAACAATACTAACTGACAAATGCAGCAAAGCACGTACGTCATTCAAATACACATTAATAACATCTGTTGCTTTACCAAAGTACCTTCTGAACATTCTGTTCCTTGGCCTGTCAGTATTTTGTCTGTGATCTTTTCCAAGACATCTAATTTCTTTAAATCTTCACTTTACAGATAAAAACACTAAGTCAAAATGTATCTAGGCATTTAATATTTTATGTATTCACCAGTATATGGGAGATGCACAGAAGCAGAGCTGACAGGAACAGTTGATATGAGTAATATGAATAAAATTTGTTTTAAAATATGCTTTATGCTTAGAAAATTTAGGAGTGGCATAACAAAACTACTGGAAAAAATATTTCTAGTAGGGAGGTTATAGTTGTTAGAAAATAATTTTGTAATGGTAGTTGCAATGTGGAAAAAAAATCCCACCAAAATTAAAACAAAACCCCAAACCAAAGCCCAGCCATTAAACCCAGAATTACTCTTGGTAAAGCACCTTCTCTTTTTTGTAAACTTTTGCTATTAGTATTGGTGCTGTTATGGTGATTTTTTTCTTATTCCATTCCTTTTTGTTTTCAGTAAATTGTTATCTCAACCCATAGTCTCTACCTTTGTCCCTCTCTTGTTGGAAGAGGAAAGAGGGGAAGGGGAGCTGCTTAATTGGAGTTTAATTTCTGGCTGGTGTTAGACCACCATAATTAGGCATTCTAATCTTATATAATCTCCAATAATCTGTGGAATTTCATTGCTTTTTTACTTCTTTCTTCTTTATGAAATTCATTTATTCATATTTCCTGCCTAAATAAACTGAAGACTGATATTTCCAGTTCCTTGACTGAGTATCTAACAGAAGGACTACTAGCGGGGCTACAAAGACAATGGTGCTTGCAAGCTTCACTAAAAAGTATTAACTATTTTTCATTTGCACTTCATTCACAGTTTAAACTATAAAGCTCTGCTTTTTAAGCCTCCATTACATACATCCAATGTTGTGTTGTCATTTATGTAGTCAAATGCACATTATATGTACTGAAAACAAAGATCTGCTGCCATATCTAAGTAACAACATTCCACAAAATATCACTTAAATATAATGCCAAGCAAAAGGATACTGAAAAGCAGAATTAACCTTGGGAAGTGTGGTTATCATCTTATTACAGTAATAAGATGTACTAATAGATTAGAGGGTTTCCAGGGTTTCCAAATTTCTTATTTCTTTCAGGTTCTTGAAACTGGATCAGCAGAGGCCAGAAATCTTTTGTGCTATAATATATATTCTAGGCATGAAGATTGTATACCCCTTGAAAGTGAAGTTCTGAATTACTATTTTTTAGAGATTCAAAGAGTAGCTGAGTTCACACAACTTTATTGAATGGACAACCTATTCTACATTTCTCTAAGGGACTGAGGGAATAAATAAACAGAACGAAAATAGGAACCTTCCTAAGGCATAGCAAAGAGTCTCTGGGAAACCGAAATATCACTATACTCATTTAATAGCTTGATTCAAATTTTAAAATATTACAATTGCTTAAGAAGTTTCACCATGATATGTGGCTTAGCATCTTAAGTATATACCAACTGTAAGTATATGCCAGCCCTAAGTATACACCAACCAATGTTAGTACATAGGAGGACAGAATAAGTAACTTCTAAGATGTCTCCACAATGCATTTGTCAGTGACTGTTTCACCTGCTAGGCCTCTCCTAGAAAGTGGCCGTGTTTACCAAGGAGTAAAATCTTAGTAAATGGAGAGAGACCGTATGGCAACCATGTACTGCTACAGACATAGATATTCAGCCTCATCTATGTACTCCAACATGTCTGCAATTACTTTCCTGTACTGCTTCCCTTTGTAGCTACTTAAATATCCTACTTGGATAATGACAGCATATATTTATTTTCATTAATATTATTACTGCTAGTGATATTATTTCCCACTTCTAATATATAGTATATTATTTTCCTTACAAAGGGAGGTGAAAGAAATGATTGAAAATTTCTTCCTCGGATTCAAATGATTAATTTGATCCTGTACAAAGTTATTTTACTCTTTATTAATACATACTGGTTTATTCTTCATTTGAATTTTCCATACAGCATTCTCTCATCATAATTGTTTGGGACATTAAAGTTTTTCTTCTCCCATCCCTTGATTTTACACATTCTCTAGCTCTAATTTTTTAATGCTCTTCAAGGGACAGAGTTGTGTTGTATCACCACCATTCACTTTTCAAGTTCTGTTTCCTGCTTTATTGGACATTCATCTTCTCAAAAAGGTCATAGTCCACGGGAAAGTTGAAAGCTTTACTATGCCTTGCATATCACTTTTTGACTTTTTATCTGCCTTTCCTCATGATCACTTAATACTAAGCAATGCTCTAAAATCAAGTGATCTGAAAAAGAGTGCTCATCTATATATTCAGTATAAGGCAGTACTTAACTTCCTTGTGGAGACAATCATAATTAACTATTATCTATCACAAAAAAAAAGGTTAGTTTCAAAAGATGTGCTACCAAATTAGAATTACTTGTATTAAAAACTTTGATTGTAAAAATCAGTGTTATTCCTTCCTTTTAGGTTTTTATTCATTGAAAACATGATACCTGAAAGAAAATGCATCTTTTATTTGTTCTTTTTAACAACAGAATGATAGTTAAAAACATGTAGGACAGATATAGAAGCTAAACTATATTCATAAGAATAAAATGAAAAAAAAGAAAATCAAAATATTGTACCCAGGGTACTCAACAAGAGTGGTAAAAATCAAGACATTTATTGCAGCTCAAAACTATATTGACCTGAATTTTTCTGCTGATGTAATTTATTCTTTTTTATTTTGCCTGCTAGAGCCAAAAGCTTGTCGCTGTGTAGCCCTAGAGCCAAAAAGAATGCACAGCTCGTGTAATACGGTAAGTGCTATCTCCAGTCAGGAAGTTCCTCCTGTGATATTTAAGTGCCAAAAAAAGATGATCTGCAAAGTGAAGACAAGTACATAGAATTTCTGAGTATCTGAAACTGCCAACAAGACAAATTGTTTTTATAGTAAGTGCCTAAGAAACCCATTAGTACCACTTCCACTTGGAAGCCAAAATGAATGCAACATAAGAGCACAGTCTGTTTGTAAAGCAAGCCTATGGCATACAATGATGTTGTTGGCACATGCAGCATAAAGGAGGAAATTGAGAAAAGTTGTCCTGGGTGTGGAGATAACTAATTCAGTACTATTAATGTGAGCTGCCTTTGTGGCTGGATTTAGTTTTGCAAATAGACAGACACAGAGGCATTGAATTCTGCAAGCTGCACAGCAGGAGCCCGGTATTCAAGACTGAATATTCTGAGCTTTTACCCTTTTCCTTATACAACATATTTTCAAATGAATGAATGTCAGGATGCAACAAATACATCCACCTTCACTGGATAAATACATTTGCCTGATTGATGTCTCTGGTAATGAGTTCAGTCCAGAAATGAATAATGCTAAACAATGGGAAAACCTCCTATTTCTCTTTGGGTTATGTTTCATCTAGCCTTCACAGTGCTTTTATCTATGAACTGTCATTCACAGTATTCCTGATATTTAACAGTTAATTAGAAGGAAAAATTGAAGGTATTATTTTTTTTTAGATTACTTCCCACTATCTTCAGTTTTAACTGTCTGATAAAAAACACAGTCAAAGTGTTCTCTGTTTATCTGTCCTTTTGCAAAGGTCCTAGATCACTTGGATAGATATTTTTTATATAAATTCTATTATCATTGCTGCTATTTCAACTGGTCTTGCTGACAGCTAGGGACTCAATATTGTGTGTGTTTAGGTATCTTCAAAACTAAGAGGGTAAGAAAATTCGAGCTTCATCCCATAGGTTTTTTTCTCATTAAAAAAAAAAAAAATCTGTCGAAGGATAAGGCCTTTTAGACAGTTTCATTTGTTTGTTTTCTCATTACTAGTTTATCACCTAACACAGTTTCTAAAGAACGGGAAATCAAATTATGGACTTAGTCCCCTGTGACTAACAACTTTCTTTTTGTGAAAAAAAGAATCCAAAATAATCTAGAAGGATCAAATTAATTTTCTTTTAAATATTTTTCTTTTTAATTTGACCAGTATTGATAATTTGTCCACTAAAATAATGTTCGTGCTAAACTTTTACCTATATTACCAAATTCATTATTTCTCTGAGTTTATGGCAAAGTCCTTGCTCTGTTCATTAGCGCCTAATTACATCATTTCTATATAATTTTCATGTAATAACAGGTCTTTCACAATGTTCGACAAATGATTCAGAATTTGACAAAGAATAAAAAGGAAAGCAATAGATAGACATTTTCTCCACCATAGAGGAAAAATTTTATATAATCATTCAATCAAAGAAAGCCCAGCTAAAAATTCTCTCTCTCTCTCTGTATATATAATATATATCCAAATGCACATTGCCAGGTCACAATGAGCTTCTCATCCACCAAACCCCCCAGGTCTTTTTCCTCAGGGCTACTCTTGATCCATTCTTCACCAAGCCTACTACTTGTATTTGGGATTGCCATAATCCAGGTGCAGGACCTTACATTTGACCTTGTTGAAATTCGTAAGGAGCGCACAAGCCCACCTCCTGAACCTGTTGACGTTCCTCTGGATGACATCCCGTGTATTGACAAAGAACAGGATGGTGAACACAAATGTGCAAACACGGGCGTGGCAAATGGCATGTCAGTGAGGGCGTGGCACAGCAGTTTGTATGGCAGTTTGCAGAGACAGGGAGGGCAGGGACGGCTCCTCCCTGATCATCCAGGTGCAGTCAATAGAGGTAGCAAACAGACTCAGTGGTAAGGAAGAGCAAAGAGATTCTTTCAGCACAAGTCTTATTAGTGTACTAAATTCAGCTTCAGTTATGGTGTAGACACCCCATAAAACCTGATCCCCTGTAGCTGCAGGACTCACTGTACCAGCCTTGTCAGAGGCCTCCAGCCAGACCTGCTGATGGCAGATGTGGCTCTCAGGTCACAGGTTGGCAGGAATGCCTGATGCCTCTTCATGAGGCAGGGGCAAACAAACAGTAATTTTGCAGAAGGTGTGCCATGGCTGAAGAGCTGTGTTGCCAGGTGAAGGAGCTGCAGGAAGAAAACAGGCTATGTAGTATTCAAGACAATGAGCAAAATATAGACAGATTACTTTCAGAGACATTTCAGTCTCAAGACTTTCAGGAGTCTCGAATCTCCAGTATAGTGGAGAAGCAGGTGGACTCAGAACCCTGCAGGATAATTACTCAAAGGTCTGTTAAAGATGAAGGCTGGAAGCTGATCACTGCATGTACCAGGAAGAAGGTTACTCCCCCTCAAAATTTGACAGGTAGGACCTTCTACAACAGGTAGGGGCTCTCGAACTAGATGGCCAGACAACTGATCCAGTGGGCCAAAGTCCTTCTGGGGTAGTGAAACCTCCTAAAACAACACCTCTACCCTGCATCAAGACCTCCTCTGTTAAAAAGAAAATATGGCGACTTGGAATAGGAGATTCCATTCTAAAGGGAACATAGGGCCCAATATACAGATCGGACCCAACTCACAGGAAAGTCTGCTGTCTTCCAGGGGCTCAGGTAAGGGACATTATTGGAAAACTCTCCAGTTTAATAAGGCACTCTGATTGCTATCCACCACTGGTTGTTAAAACTGGCAATGATGAAAAAAGAAAGAGAAATCTGAGGGTAAACAAAAGAGACTGGGACAATTGGTAGAGGGATCAGGAGCAAAAATAGTGATTTCTCAGCACCTCAGTATAAGAAAGATATTAAGCCCTTAGTGAAGCCATGTTGGCTGTCACCAAGACCTCATTATTTTCCTTGTGCCTTAGCGTACTTTCCAGGATGATCTGCTCCATGTTCTTTCCAGGGAGGGAGATGGCCTGAGGATTACTGGCCTGTAATCCCCTGGGTCTTCCTTTCTTCCCTTTTTAAAATTGGGAATTAAATTTCCCCTTTTCCACTCAGTGGGAGCTTCACTGGACTGCCACAAATTCTAAAATACGTCGGATATTGGCTTAGCCATTTCATCCACCAGCTCCCTCAGGAACCACAGATGCATCTTTCCAGGGTCCATGATCTTGTGCACCTTCAGGTTTCTTATGCAGTCTCAAACCTGGTCTTGTCCTACAGTTCTTCATTGTCCCAGTCCCTGCCTTTATCTTCTGTGACTCAGGCAGTGTGGTTGGAACATTTACCAGTGAAGAAAAAGGCAGAAAAGTCATTGGGTAACTTAGTCTTCTCTATCTCCTGGGTAAAAAGGTCTCCCATTTCCTTCCAGAGTGGACCCACATTTTCCCTAATCTTCCTTTTATCACCAGTATACCTATAGAAGCTTTCGTTGTTGCCCTTGATGTGCATGAGCAGATTTAATTCCACCAGGGCTTTAGCTTTCATATTCTGATCCAAAGCTACCTATCCTTGCTTCTACCCTCTGTAGTCTTCCTTTTCGTGTTTGAGTTTGTCTGGGATCTCCTTGTTCATCCACGCAGGCCTCCTGGTGTTTTTCTTACCTTCTCTTTGTTGGGATTCATCACTCCTGAACTTGGGAGAGCAGATCCTTGAATATTAACCAATAGACTAACTATAGGCAGACAGATATGACACATATGACACAGCTATGACACACAGATATGACACAGACTGACAGAGGTCAAGAGGCATTTGGACGATACTCTCAGACACATGGTGTGACTCCTGGGGAGTGTCCTGTGCAGGGCCAGGATACATATAGGTATATAGGGGTATTTGGATGTCAAGAAGTTTTAGCTGGGCTTTGTTCCTCACATATTATGAAATATATGTTCTTTTATGAGTATCTACATATACAGTCATAATTAAATTGCTAACATAACACCATTTTTTAAATCAATGTGTACTTTTTCATCACTTCACAGACAATGGATTTTCAAAGTGTTATTTATTTTTAAAAAAACATGCATGAGCAACTAAAAGAGATAATCAGTCAACGGTATGTGCAGGAAGTCTGTGCTGCAAGTACCATGTTTGCAGTATTAAATCCTAGATTTTGTTGCCTTTGTGTCAAGAGGTATTACACTGGAAGGAACCACACCAGAACATGCAAGTAGGGATAGTTTGCTCAAGAATCTTCCTGGTTGCCTTGTCTGCCACCTAGTGTCAAGCAAGCTGATAATTTTGATGCTGTAGGGAGTTTTTAATACTCATTTGTTGGTTATGAATCAGTTGGAGGTTCACATTTAAAGAAACTTCTATGAATCAAGATAACACTACATGCAAAACAGAAAATGCATTAGGCATCGACCCAATGCCTTCTGAAGCTAATATTTAATATTACTAATGTAAATTTTGAAAGGACAAAAAAGGAAGGGCTTAGAAAGTATTAGTCAATGTGATTTTTAGGCCAATTTTGAAATACACAGGTGGAAAAAAAGAGGCTTATAGGAATGTAAAAATCAGTAGCCTAATTTTAAGGCCATTGAACACTCATAAATATCATTGGTTTCACAGGATTTATGGGGAGCATGTCTGTTTCAGAATAGAAGAAAATGATCTGTGAGAAAGACCTACAGTGGAAGTTCTTATTTAGGAACTTTTTATTTTATTTCAGGGCTAATCAGATCTGAATACTTTTAAGATGCATTTAAAATATTGCACAATGATTAACATATCTCTTTCATGGCTGCTTGCAGAAGTGGCAAAGAGGCCTTGATGTCTCTGGTCCCTATTCCTGTAACAAAAACTACCTTCTCAGTATTTATTGTATACATGGTCTGGTCTCATCTGTTGACTAATTATGAAGACTTTTATACATTGATTAACTCACAACCTAGGCATTGGGCTTTTCAATGTCTAAGCCTCTGCCAGCTTAAAAGGATCTTGGTTTCCTTTCTCTTAAATCTTGTATTTTCTGCCTTTCTCTTGTACCCTTCAATCTACAGAAAACTTTCTTGAAAACTTGTATTTTGGAAAGTTCTCAAAAGCTGGGACAAAAACAGCATCTGTAGTCAGAAAATAGCTTGGGTGTTCAGCTGTGAAGTCTAAAGGGTATTTTCTTCCTCTGCAGCAAGCAGTTGAAAAAATTGATCTTGATCTGATAGAAGGTGCCCAATACAGGTTAGACACATTTCCTTGACCAAAGATGGCTGTCCTTTGGTTTGCATATGCCAAAAGAGCAACCATCTTCTGTTTTTCATCAAGTCATTCTAATAAGTTCATGAAGAGATAAACTGAAAGTTTATCTTTTGTCAAGATCTCAGACTAGGCTATCCAAAACTTCATTCAGATTTCTGTGAAAGCATCCTTTTCAAAGGACTGGGCTTCCACTTGTTATTTTTGGGTCAACAGTCCATAGCACAAACTTTATTTGAGCTTCCAGTATATATCTCTTATGCTTCCAAACACAGAATCAGATGGCCCCAGGACTTGGCACCTGTAAGGCTGTAAGCAGTAAGAGTATTCAAAGATTAGAATGCATTTTTCTGAAAACAAAATGTGATTTTTTTGCATACAGAAGGGGTATTCACTGACAAGGAGAAAAAACCCCAAACATATGTATACCCTCCAGACTATGCTTGGCATTTCCTTCACATCTAGATGAAGACACAGTTAGCCCTGTCTCCATTTTTGTCTGCTCTGAGACCCATTTTCCTGCTATGTTTCCCAGCTGCATCTTCCATCCATCTGACTGATTCAGACTGTAGTCACTCACAACTCCCCCACGTCCCATCCTGCAGCATAAAACTGTTACCTCAATGAACCTTTTGGTTTGGGCTTCATTTTTAACTGCTATAAAGTGATTAAGTCATCGAGTCAGCTTTCCACATCTGTTACCAGGGTTTTTGTACATTCACATACAGTGGCAGGTGATTGCCAATCTACTCTTCAGTCAATTCTTATAGTGCTTTACATGTTCCCAGATTTTCTACATTATGTGCGAAATGCCATAGGAAAAATGAGTGATGGTATTATAAAATATTATTTAACATCAACAAGTGTGTGCTAATTGCTGTTACAATTAAGAACTCATAGCAACCTTCCTGAGATAAAATATTACATGATTTATTCTATTTTATTCAAAGCTTTTCTCAAGATAGAGTAATACAACATTAATTAATTCATTAATCTCAACTGTAATTAAACAGTGACAATTCAATATAACCAGAAGATAATTATACATATAGATAAATATAACAAAATAAATATAGTTAAGTAGTAGGAATAAATAATATTTTGAGGTTCTCTAAGCATGAAACACTGCTTTGCCAATAAGATAAGATACAGATCCAAACAATTTCTCTCATAAAGGAAATTTCTCTTTTAGGAGGTTTTTTTGCTATCTGACTCGAAAAAAATAACATTCAGTAATGTTTTATTGCATATAAGCAGAGGATACACATATTTAATGTCTAGAAGTAAATTAACCACAATATTTAATAGTTCAAAAGATCATATTCTGCTACAGCCTTTTTTTTTTCCCTGTAGTTGACAAAAGTTGCCATTGCAATGGACCAGTAATAATGTGCACTAGTAACAAAGTCAAAAGCAAGAGTGAAATAAAGATTAAAATTATTTCTGCTGAGTTCAAACATAAGCAAAACAGTTGTCTGTTTTTAAAATCAATGTGACTAAACCCTGGACTATTTACTTGTGCAATGTGAGAGTAACTTTTCTTATCCAAATTCCAATAGTACTGCATTTTTGCAAACTCTAAAGTCAAATTCTTCTGAATGATAAATATACACCCGCCATGAATGCATACAGGATACATTTATTTTAGAGCTCTCCCTCTGTGTCCCTTCCCTTTCCTTCCCCTGCCTTTCCCCTTGCCTTTTCCCTTCCCTCTCCTTTCCCTTCCCTCTCCTTTTCCCTTCCCTCTCCTTTCCTGAAACTTCCTTTCCTGAATTACCCTTCCTGAAATTACCTTTCCTGAAATTTCCTGGAATTTCCTTTCCTGAAATGTCCTTTGCTGAAATTTCCTTTCCTTTCCTGAAATTTCTTTTCCTTTCCCTTTCTGTTTCCCTCTCCTGAAATTTCCCTTTCCCTTTTCCCTTTCCCTTCCTGCTTCCCTTTCCCCTTCCCCTTCTTGAAATTTCCTTTCCTTTCCTGAAATTTCCTTCTCTTACTACCATTAATAGAAGGAAATTAATATAGGAAAAAGAAATACATTAATGTTGTTTATGATTTGCCTTTAACCCAAGAAAGAAAATTCAAAGATAAGACTTCCAATTAATCTTTAACTTGTAACATAAAAGCACTGATTTCAAGCCTTAACAACATTGCAATTATGAAGGCACAAGGGGAATGTACTGTGGACATAGTCAAACTTTTAATCCTAAAAATGTCTGGCTCTTGTGAATTTCTTTAAAATTTAACATCATTTCTCTGTGTGTTATAAACATATGTGTTCTTGACCCAATTCAAAAAACAACCACAAGTGAAATACCATTTCCATTAATCATTCAAGAGCTTTGCAAGAAGATTTCATCTCAAGAGATGATTTTTTCACTGAAGTGAAATCGGCCTGGTTTCATTTTTTTTTTTTTTACATATATTGAATTGCAGCTGCTTATTGTTCGGAGCATTGGTTTTAGAACTTATTCCCATCATTTCCATCCAAATGCATACACTGTAACTTAATATCCTGAAGAGAAAAATTAATTTCTATATAATTATAGTTTTGCCCTAACTACAAAAAATGCATTGTAAACTAATACCTTGCAAATGAAATTCTGTTTTCATCCTTTAATCACTACGTAATGAGACTACAAAGGAGATGTTTGTGCTGTGTTGAAATAATAAATAGATGTAACAACAGCTTTTCACACTTTTCAGCAGGGTTTTTTATTGATTTTTTTAATGGGAATATGGATCCACACTAGTGGCTCTCCTTGCAAGACTAAAACTCAAGTTTATTATATATTTGTAGAAATTACTTTTTCTATCCCTGATATAATACCATGTTATGTTGGAAGGATTCTGTGACTGTTATTAGCACTAATAGGACAGTATCATTTAAAGAATCATGGTAAATTAATCCCTTAAACCATATATATGTTTATTAGACAGCAAAATTTAGCATTGCTGCATTACAGCTTTTTCATGGATCCAAGATCCATTCATTATTCCTGAGGAGCACACTTAACTCCACGTTGAACATTTTAAAATCCATACTGTTTACCTGTCTGTATCCATAGTTGAATGTTTGTACTCAGCCTTAGAAAGTTGCATGATCCTTAATACCGGAGCACCTGTCAGACAAGGAAGATATCCTTGATTCTTGAACTGAATACTAATTTAGGGTTTTTACATAATAGAAAATTAGATAATAATCTAAGCTTGTCAGAGCAGGTGAGGCAGAAAAATTTAAATTCAATATGAAAGATGCATATTGTCAGGCATAAGTCTTCTCTATTAGGCTTGAATTACTGCCTTCAGAAGGGTATCTGGAATATAGCTATTGCAACATTAGTTTAGAGTATTTCATAAGAAGTCCTTTTCAAAATTGACAGGATTGGTACCATTAAAAAAAAAAAGGGGTTGAATCCCTGGTAACCCACAACAAGCACCCAGAAGAGCATGCAGGGAGCCAGGTCTCAGGCTGCAGGGAGTGCCGGTCTGGCGATGCTCTATGAGGGCAGCAGAGTGAACAGCTGTGTGAGATGAGACCAGTTTGACAATCTGCTCAGCACAGTGGCAAAGTGGAAAGGCTAAATAGTATTAGGGAGTCTGAGGAAGAGATTGACTGGTGGAGTCGCCTTATACAAAGACACCTGCCATCCACTTCACAAGAAGCAACACCCTTTTTACCACCAGGTAAAAAGAGGGGAACTTAGAGACAGAGGGGCGTGGAAACAGGTTTCTAATCAAGATGGAAAGTGAATCTCTTGCAAAAGAGGGCAAGACACCTGAAAGGATGAACGAGAAACTCCTGTTATTTCTCAAGCGTAATCAGGAAATACACAGGAGATGGAAGCCAGGTTAGGCCACCTGGAATAAATATAGAGAAGCTGTCAGAGTAAGCAAAAAGTAGATAAGGAAGGCCAAGGCCCATCTGAAATTAAATCTGGTCAAAGATGTCAAGAACAACAAGGGTTTTTTCAAATACATCAATAAAATAGGAAAACTAAAGGTAAGGTGGGGCTAATACTAAATGGAGGGGGAACCTGGCAACTGAGAAGGCAGAGATACTGAACATCTTCTTTTGCATCAGCCTTCTCTGACAATAGCAGCCCTAAGGAATCTCTGACCCAAGAGACCAGGGTAAAGGAATGTTGGAAGAAAGAGTTTCACTTGGTCAAAGAGGACTGGTTAAAGAACACTTAGGCAAACTTGACATCCACAAGTCCATGGGCCCTGATGGGATGCAATAACAAGTGCTGAGAGATGGCAGAAATCACAGTTATGCCCCTCATGATCATCTTTGAAAGGTCATGGAGAAAAGGAGAGGTGCCTGAGGACTGGAAGAAAGCAAATGTCACCCCAGTCTTCAAAAAGGGCAAGAAGGAGGGCCCAGGGAACTACCAGCCAGTCAGACTCACCTCAATCCTTGGAAAGGTGATGGAGCACCTCATTCTGGAGGCCATTTCTATCCACATGGATGACAAGATGATGATCATGAGTAGTCATCATGGATTCACTAAAGGTAACGCATGCTTGGCAAACCCAATTGCCTTCTGTAATGAAGAAACTATCTTGATGGATGAGAGGAGAGCAGTGGATGTTGTCTACTTTGACTTCACCAACACTTTCAACACTGTCTCTCACAATATCCTAATAGACAAACTCAGGAAGTGTAGACTGGATAAGTGGACAGTGAGGTGGATTGAGAACTGAATGAACAGAAAATCCCAGAGGGTCATCATCAGTGACTCTGGGTCTGGTTGGAGACCTGTGACGAGTAGTGTCCCCCAAGGTTCAATACTAGGTCCAGTATTGTTTAACTTGGGAGCCCCTGGTGGTCTAGTGGTTAAGGACACGGCACTGTAACTGCCGAGGCCCGGGTTCGATTCCCGGTCGAGGAAACTCCCCGGGCAGGCGGAGCCCCTTAGCCCTGTAAGGCAATCCACCTACGTCCTGAGGACCTCGCTGCCACTGTCCAAGCTCGCTTGGCCCCGGCAGATGAACCTTAGGATTAAAGGGTGGGCTCAGTTCTGCGCGCACTGTGTCCCACCTAAAATAAATCCAATGCGCAGGCTGGAAGGCGTACAAACACCTTCCCAATTATTTATTGTATTGTTTAACTTATTCATAAGGTCTTGGACAAAGTGGCAGATGCCTCCTCAGAAAGTTTGCTGGTCACACAAAGAAGGAGGAGTGGCCAATACCCTTCAGTCCTTCAGAAGGACTTCAACAGATTGGAGAGATGGGCAGAAATGAAACATCTGAAATTCAACAAAGGCAAATGCAGGGTCCTGCACCTATGGAAGAGTAACCCCATGCACCAGGACAGGCTGGGGGCTGACCTGCTGGAAAGTTGCTCCAGGGAGAAGGACCTGGGGATCCTGGTGGACAACAAGCTGTCCATGAGCCAGCAGTGCCCTTGTGACCAAGATGGCCAATGGTATCCTGGGGTGCATTAGGAAGAGTAGTGCCAGCAGTTTGAGGGAGGTGATCCTGCCCCTCTAGTCAGACCTGGTGAGTCCGTATCTGGAGTGCTGTGTCCAGTTCTGGGCTCCTCAGTACAACACAGGCATGGAGCTCCTGGAGAGGGTCAGCAGAGGTTGATTTTGGGTTGATTTTGAGGACAGGCTGAGAGAGTTGGGTCTGTTCAGTCTCAAGAAGAAATGACTGAGAGGGGACCTCATCAATGGTCATAAGTATCAGAAGGGAGGGTGTCAAGAAGATGGAGCCAGGCACTTCTCGGTGGTGCCAAGCAATAAGAGGCAACGGGCAGAAACTGATGCACAAGAAGTTTCACCTGATAATGAGGAAAAATATCTTTACTGTGTGACTGAGCACTGGAACAGATTGCCGAGAGAGGTTATGGAGTCTTCCTCACTGGAGATATTCAAGAATCATCTGGACATGATAGAATCATAGAATCATAGAATCATAGAATCATAGAATCATAGAATCATAGAATCAGATGGGTTGGAAAGGACCTCTGAGATCATCAAATCCAACCACTGATCCACTACCACCATGGTTACAAGATGTGCAATGTTCTCTGCCTGAGAGGGGAGATTGGACCAGACGACCCAGAGGGACCCTGTGGTCCATTCCAATCTTACCCAGTCTGCGACTCTGTGATTCTGTATATTGTTTTGCTCGTGTTAAAATACTCTTGACACCTTTTCTTTAAAATGTTCTGGCATCTGCCTGTTTTGGAACAGGGTCTTGAAATTTGGCAGGAGGAATGGGGCCTTAGGCAAAGATATAGATCTGAAAACAAATTCTGCCAAGTCTGGAAAAGTCATAAGCATCCAAGAATCCCTGTTCATGCTGCTGAGTACTTGATAATGTTTACCTAATAAGTTTCTGACTATTTTTCTCCTCAATAAATATGCTCTTATCAGAGCCCCAAGTGTGATCAGACTGTGCGTACACCAAAATATGCAGGAAATGAACATCCAGCTCAGAGGTAGGAGAGAACAGAGGGATTTTTCCTGCTCTCAGCTGCTCTGGATTAAGCCCCAGCACTTGAATTAAAAGATGAGAATCTGCTTCTCCTGTACTATCCACATCACTGATAAATTATTTGATTCAAATATGTGAGGGATTTGGCCTGGAGAAGACATTAGACTCCTACAAAGTCTTAAAGAATTATTATTGGAAGTGGAGACAGGAACTGACTAAGAATTCACGGTGGGTTGACCATGGCACAGCCCACATCCAGTTGCCCACTCACTCTTAAAGCCCAGCAAGACAGGGGAGAGAATCAGAAGGGGAAAAAAATGACCAAAACCTCATGGATCGTGATAGGTGAAAAAAAGAAAGACAAACAAACAAGTGGTGTAAAGTCAGGCACTTACCATCTCTCATCAGCTGGTTAATGTCTAAACAGTCTCCAGGCAGTAGCTGTCTTCAAAAAACTACTCTCCCACACGCTAGTATTATTGCAGAGCACAACATTATATGACATGCAACATTCCTTTGGTCAACTGGGGTCAGCTTCCCAGCTTTTGTCTCCTAGCCTCTTGCCCACTCCCAGCCCACTCCATTTCACACATTTTAGAGCTACTTAAAAAAAAATATAGTTTAAATTATTTTCCTAGGACAATTAAAGAAATGCCATGTCAAAGACAAAAGGTATAATTCCAGTAGTCTAAAGAAATATCTGCCTTTTTTCTTTATTTTCAATATGTTCAATCTTGAAACCGTGCAACTTTGTTTTAGAATACAGAACATGAGATATCTTAAGGTAAAACTCATTAACTAATCTGTATTATATTTCTTCACTGAAGAACAAATGAAGTGGTGTCTGACATCTTCCATTTAGATAAAAATGTGGAAATGAACCGTAGATGATCACCTAACCCCAAAGCATGAGGGATGCTGCAAATAGTTTGTCTTTTTGAAGTAGAAAGAACCAGACAGTACCACACAGTACAAAATCTTTTGGAGCTGAAAAGAATAAGAGCTGCTCTGCCAAATGATGGTAATATGAGTATAGGACAGTTGGCCTGGTCAAGATATTCCCGTGAAGGCTATGAAGTGCTGCCAAACACATTAAGCACACATTCAGTTGCTTTGTACTGTAGGCACAACACTCTTCTGTTTGTTTGCTTTTTCACATTCAAAGAAAATGTGGCTCCCTGAATTAGCATTTTTTTTCTTCTCTAGTCAGTGGAATGTTTTCATATGCTATTAATGATACCACCAGTGAAACTGCATTGATGCTAACAGAAAAATATCAGTTTTATCCTGGAATAACATTACTATTAAACTGAACTTCGGTACACTGTGAACACCATTTCTAGCTCTCATTTTGATTTGCATCTCTTAAAGAATGATTGTTCAGGTAACAAGAATTATTTGTACTAAATCCCAAATTCACTTTACTTGATATTATCAGCTAAGCCTTTGAAAGAACATTAGAAAAACCTGTATTTTAAATTGCAGCTGATAAAACAGCAAAGCTCTTACTGAAGATAATGACCTAAAAAATGATAACATCACAGTAGAATCAGACAGTGTCATTCAATTGTCTGTTCTGCCATATATAAAGAAATGTGCTATAATTTCTTGATTTAAGATTATGAAGAATACTGCTCAGGTAATATTCACTTCTTTTGGACAGCTTTTCATGCACAGAATCAGATAAACAAGGTCCTATCTTATAAGACTGCTGAAAACCTATTGAAAACAACAAATTCCTTCTGTCTTTTTAAAAAGTCCAACGGTGAGCTTTTGTACACTATAAGCACGTTAGCATATGATTCAAGTTCCTAAACTCAAGCCATAAATAAAAGTCCCATTGAGTTTTAAGACGACTGAAGGAAGAAAGAAGTTGCCCAGGGTTGTCAATGCTGTAACAGCAGAAAACAGGACAAATGTACAATTTATTGAAAGCAATTTATTCCTAACAAACAAAAAAGGTAGCCAGTTTCTTTCTTTCTTTGAAGAAAACAAACATCTATAACTGGTTCAAGGGACCAGTTATTTTGAAAGTCTATACCTTTAGACAATAAATGTAATCCTTTTCAATACTTAGAGAGGAGTTTGTACTCTATTTATAAAAGATGAACTTATTAATATTTAAAGAAGAAAAACAAAGGAAAAAATAAAGTCAATTCCCTATGAAATTGTTCTGTGTGTGTATACCATCCGTGTAGGTGGTGTACCTGAATATAAGATGTTCCTTTACACTTATACATGAAGCATAATATCAAAAAGTCACTAAAGGATATAAAACAGAGAAGGAAAGCCCAGACTTCAGCTATAACTGAGACCATGATTTTTTTTCCCTTACGCTAAAAAGCAAATAATGGCACAAATTACATCCTTTTTTCTTTCCCATTCCATGGAGAATGGATAATGAGAAATATTGGAGCAATTTTCTTTTGCACTCTACAGTTTAGTACTGAGTGAAATACTCACTGCTGAGGGGAAAAAAAAGATTCAAATTTCATGGAGCTTTTACCAACATTTGATCTAGTCAATGGTATTTTTGTCTATTAAAATGCACTTAAATAGCATATGTTATTTTTTTTCAAAAGGCTAAGTGTTTTTCACTAATCTTTGAGGTATTTTAAGTATGGATGAAGAGAAGTTTTAGAAAATTCTACTTTTCCCTTCTAGATAAGAACTGGTTTTGATTTTCAAATGAAAGACAGCTGCACTTACTACTCTTTGTCTTAAGAAAATCATATTAACATCAGAAAAGTGTCTGGTATTGCAGAATACTTGTAAGATACTGAAATATTTCCTGCCATTTTAAACAAAATTAAGAAATGAATTGTTATGTTATCATTAAAGGCTTTATCTTGTGGCAATGAAAGTTGAAATGATCATGTTCCCAAAGTTCAAGCTCAAATTACATTCTAAAGGAAATAAAGTAAGAACAAAGAAAATTTTAAAAGATGCTGGAGACCAGGATGACTGTTTTAAACTGAGAGTTCTAAATTCTAGGTGGCTGTGTCTGTGGGAGACGTGAGGAAAAATTCAGTTCTCAGAAAAACAGGACTTAAAATCACTAGTTCATCAATAAAGGAGGGGTTGCATTGCTGAAAATTCTTATCACACCCATATTAAGTTCAAAAATCCTCAATGTTGTGTGTTTTCTTCCGTTATGCAATTCTTTCTGCTCAGGACCTAATCTGTCTCAGCTTCTTCTAAGATGGATAGGTAATGGTGGATCTTTCAAAGGAAATGTAGCAGTTCTTTTTTACCTTTTGCTTAATACTTCATTTTTAGAGCACCTTCCTAGGATTTTGGAGAGATGAGTTCTGTATCTGCTTCAATTGTAAAGAACTAAATTTGTGTTTTCAGATAATACTGAAAAGGCTGAAACAGCAAGAAACCTGACAATTAAAGAGGAAGCTGAATTCTTGACTGCAAAGGATTAAAAATTAAAAAAATGAATCCTGTATACTATCAATTCTAATACATATTTGTATTATATTAGGTCATCAATGAAGGGAAAAGAAAAGAAACTGTTTGCTAAGTGTCAAATTGCCTCTATGTCTTTCAATACCATGTTTCTTTACAATTCAGTAGAAACACAAAGATGGCTCTCCAGAACTTAGAAGACAGTCAATTTTTTCCTATCTCAAGATGATTAAAATGTAAAAAGGAAACTTTCAGATTTCTCTGACAAGTGCTACAAGTAGCCAGTGATTTTGGAGTAGCCGAACAGCACTACAAGCTAAAAGGTCAGAATTATGGCTGTTTGTTCAGAATGCCTTTGTAGATCTGTGTGCTTGCTTTGCTGTAACCTACTCAAGTAGAGACATAAGTATGAAATAGATAATTATGTCCCCAAAATAAATACTTCTAAAACGTGTGAAAGTAGTCAAGATGTTAACTTATCCTTTAGATGCCTATAAATTTAGGCAAGGCTATAAAAGGATACAGATGTATGGAACAATTGTTAAGAAATTAGGTAGGACTTCAGGTCACCTTGATAAGTTTTCAGCAGAACCAACATAATTCAGAAATTCACTGATTTGTTTCAAAAATATTTTTATAATCAATGAAGTAAATTGAAGCACGAGATTAGGTTATCTTTCACATCAAGTATATCTAAATCATACCATGCAGTGAAAGTCAGGCACACAAAGACAGAATGAAAGAAGGAAAAACGCAGCCATAGGAAAAAAGAAGAATGATTTTATGCTTATTTAAATGGATTTTGGGTAGCTACTTTTTCATCAGCTTATGACTGTACTGTGACCGAATTTTTCTAATTCTTTCATCTTTCATTTGATTAAAAAATACCACTAATGCATAAGACAATCAAAAACTGTCTCATAGGACATAGTCCTCAATCACTTATATTTCACTTTGAGTTAGGCAACAGAATGAATGACAAAAATGTAAGGGTATAAAACATACATTATTATAGCTACCAAATAGCAGTCTTATTCAATATATACGAGTAATACTTTTAAAATTGCCACAACTTTACACCACTTCTGAGTGTTTCTGAGGGGTTACTGCTCTGATAAATGGACACATTCTCTGAAGTCACCAAGTGCATGCATATCCTAATATTCCTTAAGCATAAACTCTGTTAAAATCAATGCAGGGCTGACAGTGTGTTTTGATGGACCTTATCCAACTCTTATTATCGACAGTATTCTTCCTTTGCAAGAATTATTCACCTGTTTAAAAATTCCCAAATACTAAAATATCAGAAAATGAAAAATTAGGGAATCTAGACTGTTCTCAGCTAAGGCATAGATCTTCATTACTTTTTAGAAAATACCTGACAAATGTCCCCACCCCCAATATGTAAAGATCTCCAAAAGTCAATATAATAGCTTCTTAGGAGATTGTTTTGGATGCAGTCTACAAGTTACAGTGTTTTATAATAAATCTAGGATTAGAACACAAGTTTAAAATCCAACTTGTCTGTAGTACACAGCACCATTTCAAAGGAGAAACTGTGATCATGACTCTAATATGATCAGCTTCTTCCTAACTTTTGCTTTACAGTTTGTTTTGCTCTGTGCTAATAAGGATATCTTTCTGTGTCTGCCTGCTCTTAGGTAAGTGAGCAAGATAAGAAGTCTGCTTAGAAGAAAATGCTTTCATGTGTTCCCTTGTTTCCTGCATAGGCACACAATAAAGTGAACCGGTTTGAATTCAAGCCAATTCAAGGGTGTGATTTTTCTGTGAGTGGTGACGTTAGTATTTACACATTACATCTCTTTGTTAACATCTGTTAGTATAAAAAGGTATAAATATATCTTTCATACTTCAGAAGAAGGATTTATGGAAATAGCTCAGAACACCTGTAATAAACTGAGGTTATGTGCTACTTACCTGCATGAATAAAGAAAAGCAAATGAAGGAGATAACCTTTCTCCCCTTTCTTTCTCTGGTCTCTGTAGTATTGAAAAGTAGAGGAACAACAGGGAAAAACTAATGGAGAAAAGTAATTTTGTTTATTAGACAAACTCATAAAGTTGGCAAAGAAAAAGAAGGGTTTTTTTACACAAAAGCCTTTCTTCAGGGATAAATAAGCACTGAAACATCTTTCCCTGAATTGCTGGTTAGGCAGTAAAAGATGTGCAGAGTTCCTTCCCTGCACCCTGTTTCTGCTGCTGCACTCAAAACAGCAAGATGCGACAGTTTCAAAGTCACTTATCCCCATTAAAGTTATACTGTGGTATTGCAAATATTAATTGCTAGCTGGTGCCTTGCAGGTAGAATCGTCCTTTCTGCTGTGATTCCACTAAACATTATAATGCCTCCTCTTGAGAGTGGTGACAAAAGGACAGTCAATCTCAACTCATGTCCTTCTTTTCTCTGTTGTCTGCTTGTCCCAATGCCTGAATATCTTGTCAAATTTAATCTAATTCAAACAAGACAGATACAGGATACACAGCCATGTTTCTTAACCCAGCATGTTTATTTCAGTAATGAACAACAGCAAGCTAGTTTTATAAACATATTTGATTCTTGTTAACAAGTAGAAACAGTACACACTGCCTACAAACTTTTCCAGGATGCACATGCATGCAGCTTTTCTTCAGAATCTTTTCAAATAGCTATTTCAAAAACCAACATTCATGTGCAAAATATAGCTTTTAAAATCCTGTGCAACACTAAGACATCAAAATCCAATCTTACATAATGTGCAGTAATTACTCACACAACTTGGGGTACACCATGTTTTAAGATTCTAAAAAGTTTCAGGAAAATTGTTCCAATTAAATTTCTGTTATGGGAAATTCATCCTTGAATTCCCAAGAACTAATTTCACACCAAAACGAGCACAAATGCTATTCTAGTAGGGTGGCTTTTTTTACTATACCCTCTATCTGATTTTACCCCACTTGCTGTGTTATATTTAAATTTAGGGACATATTGGTTCTCTATAATAAAAATAAATAGAAAAAAATCCTGAGATAATAACCAAATGAGCTTCCTTTAGAACTTCCTTCCTGAGAACCAGAAAAATACATAGGAAAAAATGGCAGTAGTATAACAAAGGAATCTGAAAGGTCTAGAGTCAGTTGTACTCTCTAACTACTATCAGAGTTTGCAGAAAGATACACCACATCTTACAAATTATGGAAGATATCTTCAGATTTTATCCTCTGATATAAAAGTAGGAAAGTTCAAACATGTCCAAATTTCTATAAATAAACAGTACTGTATTACAGTGTTCTGTGAATGTGTCAAGTCTTGAAGAGCCAGATTGTGATCCTGGCTTTGTGCCTACACCAGGAATTACAAGGCTGTTCAGCATTCATACTGTCTACATTTGCTGCCTCTATAACTGCTATCAAGATTAGAAGCAAAGAGCTTCTGTAGAACCATTGATTCACACTCTTTACAGGTGGATAGAGGATGGTCAACTAGAAAATTGACCATAAATGGTATAGAGCTCTCCAATACATAGGAGACGCACAAAGTTATCTGCTCTAAATATAAGCCTGATATATACTGGCATATTTCACTACCTGAAAAAGAGAGTGGGAAAGAAGTGTGAGAACACAGAACTCTGTCTTTCAGTCATGATGTGACTTTTTTTAGGATTGTGCATTATCATTGTTAGCCTATGAATCAATTCTAATTTAATCTTTGCACAACGGGGAAAGAACCCTCTCTTGACTCCTGGTATCTACAGTTCCAATAAATAAATAAATAAAAGAGAGAGCACTAGACCTCTGATCATCTACTCCTGAGTAATTCTTTCCCTGGGTATGCTTTAAACTGCTCCAAATATCTCTCTTCAAGACAAAGCCTGCTTAGGCTTTTGGAGACAGTTTGCTTCATGAACTGATCCCAGAAGTCAGTCTATGCAGATAAAAATCTGCCATAATTCCACCAGTTTTCCTTCCGTATATTCTACACAGTCCTCCAACATCATCCTCACAGACTAATCACTCAGTTGCATATCACAAATCCATGTCACACCTCAAAACTTCCAATACTTGATCCTCTAAGTTTTCTAATATAAATTGCTATTCTAGGAAGCTGCAGCATAGTTTTTACATTATTTAGGCATCTAAACTGGGGAATTTTAATCTGGAAAATGACCTCCCACAAACACCCAGACCTGTAAATTAAAGGCTATCTCTCATGGCCTTAAGAGTTTGGCTAAAATACAAAAGCAAGTACAAAAGCAAGTGGATCTGGTAAAGCTGTACAGGGTTGACTATCTAACCAGCATGGAAATGAGCTCACTCCTTCACTATTTTTTACTTAGTACTGTAAGCACAGTCTCAAGTGACTGGCCATTCAATGGCCATTACTATCTCTTTTTCCCCTGTTCTTTGTCTATTAACTTAAGAAAAATATTATTAGTACAGCACTGTCCTGAAAAAGCAATTTGGTGAATGTGGGGATCCATAAATATGATCCATAATTTTAAAAAGCAAGCATTTACAACATTTGGGGATTTTTTCCAGAGACACTGTTTATCATATTCTTCTTCAAATGCAGTAACAGATGACTGTAACAACTTCTAGTGCTATTGTGAAGACAGACCTCTCTTTTATAAGCTGAACACTCCAGTCGTCTTCCCACTCATTACATCCTACATGTTGTCAATCTTAGTTTCAAGAACTGTCAATCAGAAATGCAGTGGGTGATAAGTGTAGTATTTTTTAACCACACTAAGGTGGGCATTTCTTTGATTTTCCTTTATTCTTTTGATTGGAAAGTGCAGTATGTGGCTTGCTTACAAGCAAACACAAAAGTACATGAAAAACAGTATTTTGAAAACTGAAAACACAAGTATGGTACAGTAACCCTTACAGCTAATCAAAGTCTTATTGTTAGTAAAACATCCTGGTTATTTAATACAGTGGTTCCAGATATTATAATTACCTCTTTAGGCTTAAGGTTATTGATTTAGTAAGAGCAATTATGAAATATTAACAAAAGAGAGAAACTAAAAGCCACAATAATTTGCTGAAACACCTTGTAACTTTTACAGTTATAATGATATATGTGATCAAGCTGGCAGGAGAAGAAAAAAGAAGAAAAAGGAGAAGGAGAAAAAAGGAGGAAAGGGTGGCATGGGAGTGGAAATAAATACTGTATTAAATGTGTGATTGCCCCAAATGGGAAGTTTTATGTTTTAATACTAAAACAATAATTGCTGCTATTGTTAGAAATGTACAAATGTCTTACATAACACTGTAAACTACAAGCAAAATTCTGCTCTTATTTAGTTCACCTATGGAATTTCTGTGAAGGATTATTTTTTACTGTTTGAGAAGTACATTTTTGACAAATCTTTCAAACAATCTCAAGAGGCTTACCTGCTGCCATTGCTATCAGAAAATGGCAGTTTCACTTATCCTTATAAAGTTTCTGATGATATGTAATTTAAATAACTTGCCAGACTTGCTGAGCTGGTTTGCCTCAAAGGCATTAAGACTGACCAGTTGGTTATCTATTATGGTGTTACAGAATTGATACTGAAATTATTTTAGCAGTAGGTATATACAGAACACAACATCTTCAATAGAGAAGAGAATAAATGAAAACAAAATTGCATGTTCTATTCTGGTGCTAAAAAAATATTTTCTTCCTGTTTTCCCCAGTACCTGAACTTTTTTCAGTGACAATTCATGACAATTCAGTGAGATATTTCAGCACATATTTCCAATTCAGACCTGAATGTCTTCAAGGATTTTGTGGGATGATCAAGAAGTTAAGCACTGATGGAAGCTACTACATCTTCAAAAAATACTTGCACAGTTTGAAATAGCAAAAGCCTTTATGTCTGGCCAATGTTGCTTGTAATGAAAATATGTACATACTCCTAATTACAGAGACAATGAGATGTTGCTAAAATTACCAGAGTTGCACAATACTAAAGGCAAAAGGAACAATTGTCAGTCACCAAAAGAAAGAGATATATGTTCCAAAAAGCCATATCAACTCTAGCTTCTTATCTTTTAAAACCTCTTTTCTGGGCCTCAAAAAAATACTTATTTTCTATAATGGGGTGTTATCATTTCTCTTCCAACTCCTGACATACAAGTGAATTGACTAATTTTCTATTAGTCTGACTGCTGTTTTCTGCATGGACTCTTTTGACTATAATCTATTTTATAGCTAATTATTTGGTTTAATTCCCTATTTATTGGCATAAATGACAAGGGGGTGGTAGCTAAATAGCCTCCCAAGCTCCTCACCTTATTAAGGGGCAAAGGAAGTTAAGCAGTGAGAGAACGCAGATATGATACAGACGAGCTTTCACACACTAGGGTTTTTTGAAACTGTTTTGGAATTTATCAGAATTCTTTTCCACCACTTGCTTTTCAAGGTTTCATTGCTTTATTTGCAGTGAGAAGCAGATATATGTTCCCTGTCCAGGGAATGGTAAATGCAAACATTCCTGACACATTCCATCTGTGTCATAATTCTCTGAATGTCACATGCAGAAAAGATGGTCAATTCTAACAATAAAGTTTCAGAGGAGGAGGAAGATAATAGTTCATGTGAACAGAGTCACAAAGTATGAAGTACTAAAAGTGTACTAAAAATGTGGAGTGGAGCAAATTTCTGAGCAATAGTTCAGAGGGTGGTACTTTTTTCATGCCTGTTCTGAAGTCTTTCTGAAGTTAGCTTGCCTTGCCTTTCTTACTTTTGAAAATTAATTAGAGATTTTCTGAAAAGGCACTATATAAGAGCCAGATTTTTTTAGTTCAATGAGATGCCTATGCACTGTAGTAAGGGAGACATAAAGGAATATAAGAATATGCAAAATTAGGTGGATGTTGCACTTTCTTTAACTCCTTCCCATTCTAGAACGCAAAGATGGAAGGTGAATAGGATCATCTTCATCTGCCTAGAGCTGGTGAATCAAAGTAAGAGTGAAAAATAAGACTTCAGTTTGTTGTTGGTAGTTGCCAATAATAATCCTCACACAGTGCCAAGGTGGCACAAAATGGATTAAGACTTCGTAGAACCACACACATCCTCTTGGTATGCTTAAAAAGACCAATTCCTGTTTCCATCTACTGAGTTGTGCCCTAAACTAGCACTAAATTAACAGCTAAAAATGCAATTTCTTTATTAAATGCAAGTAGAATACCAGAAATAAATTTAGAAGCACTGCAGAATGGTGTTGATTCACAAAAGTCAATCTTAAACTGCATATTAACTTTTCACTCCATGAAAAAGAAAGTCCAAAGAGAAAACATAAAAAGTTGCAGTCTTGGAGAAGAAGAAAGAATAATTCTTTACTATCTGTCACAATCCAGTTGCCATATAATATGATTCTTCATAACCCAGCTGTATTGCTTCTTCTTTGTGTTTCCTTTAAAAACACGGTTATACAGATACTGAGCAAATGCACTGAGAAACATCAAGGTTTTTGCATTGTAAAAATGTAGTGGAAAAAAATGTACTGGGAAATTGATTAAATCATGAAATTGACAACAAATTCAGCAATTCTTTAGAATTTCATATTTATATAATAATCCGTGAGCATATGCAATTTTGAATCCTTACCAAATTGTTCAGCAGGGTCTAGATTGTGAAGATGTTTTTAATATAGACTGTATGCTTTTCAGCATTAATTTTTCACTCTGACAAAAGGACCAAGTAAAAGAAGGTTCTCCCAAGTACAAAAATAGGCTGTAGCAAAGAAATTGGCAAAATGATGAAACAGATACATGCCAGATGGCTGTGTTTCCATGTTCCAGTAGAAGAGTGTTATAGTTCCATTCTTGAATGCAGTTCTTTGCATAAAAGACACTAAATAGAATGTATGAGAAAGCCATAGGCGAACATGAGTACCAGTTTTAGGAGTCCCAGTATATAAAAGGAAATTTCTGACTACATTACTATTATTTAAAAGGCTTAACACCTTTGTACAATAAAAAATTAAGCAGAGCTACACAAAAAGCTATCTAAAGCTATATAACAAAGAAACAGTACAATTTTGCATTTGAACTCACATTCCTTTTTCGAGATGCTCAATCAGAGCAGACTTATCTCTTGAGTGAGAGACAAGAGCAGAACAAAATTTGCCTTTTTAAACAGAGGCTAATTGTCCTGTTTTGCACACCAAATTACAGGCAAATCCAGAAAAGGGTTCAATTAACCAAGAGATATTAAGACCTACATCCCAGACCTATATTTCCTACCAAGGGTGTTCAGCCATGTATGCAGGAGTTTCCTGGCCTAAACAAGAACATGCAATTTCTGTAACACAGTAGACAAAGCACTTTGCGAATGGCCTGAATTCTCAGTTCATTTCATATCAGAGTCATGAAACTAAAAACCAAATTTGAAAAGAGAGCAGTTCAGAAATTTAGGGTTTGGGCTCCTTCCTGCCCTTCTGACCAAAACCCTCCTTCTCCCTCTTAGACATTTTACCAGAGATTGAGGATCACCTCAAAGTTATTAATTCAAAATGAGAGTTTCTCCATTATGAATTAATGCTAATACAGACATTCTGATGTGTTGTTTTGAGTGTAGGAGTTTAATTTCTGTGTTAAAGTCCACTTTGATTGTGCAATATAAATCTGACTATGAATACTTTACTCAAGTGTGTTTTAATTCAAATTCTACTACTAAGCAATATTCTTCAACAGTATCTTTAAAAAGCAGAGTTTGAAATGACAGGCCTTTCCAAAACGCAGGAAGACTTAAATTTGTTACCTACCTACAATTTTTTATGGTTAAAGAAATTAAAAAAAAAGAAAAGAATAAGATTTAAAGTTGCATGTTCCCAAAAGTTAATTTATATTTTATTATTATTTATAATTTATTACTTTTACTGAAGATACTTTTACCAAAATAAAATTTCTTACAGAAGTTTGGATAAGGGGAAGGTAAAGCCAGAAACACAATTTTCTAATAACTAAGACTAGACAAAAGTAGGATTTTTAGCAAAATCTGTGAAAAAGAAAGTTAAAAACAGACTAGTGATAACAGAAATTATTCGGAGATACTTTGAAATTTATTATACCACAGATCACAGAAAGATTGGCCTTCAAAAATAAGACCACCTTCTGGAAATAATAATTTACAATAGAAGTAAATTGTCATTTAATTCTTCTGTGTTGTATCAGACATGCATTGAAAATTGAAAAGTAAAATATATTGGACATAAAAAGCTGAGTAAATATATGAGAAGTGAAAGATATTGACAGCAAAATGTCTTAAAAATTGAGGAGGTATACAATATGAGTAAATAACTAGTTATGGTATATACATCTTCGTGCTGGAATCTTAGCAGAGTTAACTCAAGATATGAGAATGGTATTTCAGGGTATGTCTCCTCAGGACATCACTGCCATAGAGATACAGTTGATAAGCTACATGTGATCTAAGTCACCTATGCATGCTGTCAAACAACTTAGTACTCCATTTCACTTCACTCTGCAGTTCATTGACTGTTCACACTACTTGTATGTCAGCTTGCTCCTGGGCTCTCTTTTGAACTGTCACAGCTAATTTTCTCTCGGGGACACTTCAGGTGGGGATAATTTACTCCAAAGTAAGCCTATAGGCAGTATGAATAAGACTGCAACAGGTCTGTCTGCACATCTGCACCACATCTGGCCTGCTCTATGCTGTGCACATACATTGGTAGTTTCTCAAAACAAGTAAGTAAAACTAAAGGTGTACTGGTTCAATATTCAAATGCAACATGCCACCAGTGCAGATGCACTTGTTGATAGAATGTTGAAATTTTTTTCAGTTCAGAATATAAAACCTGTCAGTGTCATACATATAATATTGTGTAACATTTTATTAAAACGTATCTCAAGGTTATTTACAAAGGAAGCTACTATCTTCCAAATACTAATAGTACCATGAGAAAACCCTATTGAATGCATGATGAGTGTTTCATTCTCTGACTTCTTTACCTATTCATGGAATAGGGAGCCAGAGGACATGGGCTGAACAATCTGAACACACAGTTCATTCACTGAATTAATTTCTTAAAAATTCAGAGAGTATGTTTAATATCCAGGATCTTCTGGAAATAAATGTATGTGATAATATATTAAAGACGGTATGATAGGAATAAATGAAGATTATGCAACCATTTCTATAATATGAGTACTTATCTGTTAAATAATATCCTTTATTATTGGTTTATATTTACACTTAGCTAACGCATAACAAATTTGTTATCAATGTCCTCACTCGAGTAGACACATATGAAGAAAAATTCATTTTTATTATATGGGTTGTATTTTTCATAAGAATAAGATAGTATCAGGCTCAACACCACTATATATGCCTCTGGCCAAAGAATTAATGTTATCTTCATTTTTTCCAAAATTGTTCATATGAAAATGACACAACCTGAAAGTAGTTATATAACTAAAAAACTGCCAAAATATACTTGAAATAAGTTGAATACTTACCATATTATTTATCCTCTTTCCCAATATATAGGAAAACTTTACAATACTTAGACAGTAAAAACAGATGATGGGAAGAGTACAAATCAGTAAGTATTTCTGCTTATGGGACCAAAATGTATTCTACTGTGGCAGGTTTCTCTGTTTCCTTAGAGGAGAGGAAAAAAACAACCAACCAAAAAATACCCACAAAAAACCAAAACCAAAACAAAACCTAAAAAACAAAACAAAAACCCCCCACCAAACCAGACAGGAAATAACAGTGAGAAAGCAAAAAGCAAAAATTCTGTAAAAATGAGATTTCAGTCGTTATGGCTTTGACACGGTGCTGGCTTTCCCCCAATATTTCTGTAGAACAGCATGCAAAGGCAAAATGTTCTGCACTGTTTCTAGGACATACACTTTCCTTTGCCAAGTACACACCCTCATACAGCCAACACATGCTCAATGTTTAAAGTTTACTTTAAGAAAATCCACTCACTAAATTGAAGGGAAATCAGTGTTCACATCTGGAAGATTGGACTCAAACCTACCTCAATTTAAATCACCGGCTCAGCAAATTCACACATTTCCATTATGTTTAGAACAGTAAGTCACTCCCTCCAGCGGTGCCTGAAAGAGACACTTCTTCTCCCTTTCTTCTTTTCCTTTGAAATAAGTTTCTCTCACCATAAGAAACATGCTGAAATATTGTGAACTGCAAAGAATTATTAAGATAAGTTAGTGAAAAAGGTGGAAATAGAAATCAGGAACTCTAGGCCTTATTCATGTGCCTCGAGGCTAAAAAAGAATTATATATTATGAGTTTTCCTATATCAGACACCCACTATTATACATTACACAAGAAAATGCCTCTAAGAAATTTTTATGGTAATCTTTTTTCTTTGATTGGCAATGCCAAGATATCAGCATCTTTTAAAAAATGGAATAAGAAACTACTGTATATTCCATGCATCTTAATATTTTGATCTATATAAAGAATTCACAAAGTTTATTATACCGTCTACTTGATTTAAAGGGGGAGGAATTAATGAAATGACAAAATCTAGTGAGGCATGTCTCAAAAACTTACTAACTAAATTACTTGTTCTGTCACTGTAATGATAACATTTGAAAAAGTCTTTACTGAGATAAGAGAATGGATTTTTCATCACAGCAATCTATCGGTGGAGAAAGCAAACTATTTGCTATACTCTACATTCCAAATATTTTTTCACAACTAGAAAAATAAAGTACATCTACAAAAGAATCCTTTAAAAACAGAAGAAGGTAACAGGAAAGATAGTAATTCCAAAAGCAGTAGCTGATTCTGGTCATTCAGGCTCAGCATAAAATTAATCCTTAGAATTTTTCAGTGCCCTGAAAACTTTAGAGCACATTATATATAAGACTTGTGCAGCCATAGTTTGGATGGTTTTTCTTCCTTTGACATTAGGGTCATTTGTAAACCCTTTGGTGTTATGATAGGTAAGTAGGGAGTTTTCTACAGCCATCTGTTGATGAATTAGAAATAGAATTGAAGTCCACAGAACAAGCTTGCTCCCACCATCCTTCAGTGAGAAGGAGGAACTTGGAAAAAAGTCAGTCTGCATTGGCTTTCCCCAGGAAGCCCTTCAGGACCCACTAGAATAACATTCAAACTGCCAATGGCAAGGAAAGAAAGAAAGAAAAGCTTCTCTTTTATGGTTTGGGCTCTGCTCAAAGGTCATGTGATTGATCCCCTCCCGCCACCAAAGGTTTTGCAAGGAAATGATACAGATGTGATTGTGGAAAGCCATCTTTACAGTAAAAGAGCAATGTGTTAAACTGGCAGAAGGAAGCAGCAGAAAACCTAATTATGGCTGTTAAAGTTCACTCTGATGTCCTGAATACTTGAAAAGGTAGCCCAAAGGTGCAATGGACCAAAATACTTGTTTAAATATTCACAGTTACTACATTGCAAAAAGCCAAAGAGAACATATATATTAAGACTCTATATTTAAAGGCCAGTGATTCTAGTTGATTAAGTTGATTATTGTTTGGTAGACAGGTTTGCAAACAGACTGACTGAATATGCCTAAATTTGTATTCATTACCAATTCTGGACAGAAATATAGAAAAATTAGTACTACAGTTTATGGATGCAGGGGGTAATTTACAGATATATATCCTTAATAAATTATCTTTTTAGATAATTACAGAAACACTTTTTGTATTAAAATCTGATTCATAATAAAGTACAGTTTAGAAGAAGCCTAATAAATCTACTTTTTCTGCTTCCTTTTAGCAGCAAGTCAGCTTCTGCAATGCTTTCTTCAGTATTCACTGTAACTTGACTTAACATTCATCAGTATTTCTACATTGCTAGGAAGGATGTAGTTAATCACCCATTTCTTTATCTTTTCTAGGAAAAAAAAAAGAAGAACATTTTATGTACACGTTTTTAAAATTGTAAAATTAACTGAGAGTAATAGAAAACTGACCTAAGTACCAGTTTAGTAGATGAAAGGTAGTAGAAAAAATTGATACCTAGCTTCAACTGCTCATTAATAGAATGAAGTAAATTGTTATTCTTGAGGGAAGTTTATTAGTTTCTGTTCTGCTCTCTGCTTCACTGCTGATGTGACACATATCTCCAGACTTTTTGGCTGGGAACTGATGACTTAGAAAACTCATGGGGTGGTAACTGTTCTTATAAACAACTGGTTAATTTGCTCCTGGGAAACTTTTTGTGCCCAGTTGTCAAAGCTTTGCAAGACTTATAAAAAATGAGGTTCAATCAGTGAAAGAAAAAATTAATCTGAAATTAAAATTTAAGTTCTCCTGAAACTCAAATACTTCACATAAAACACAAAGGACTGGCAATTTGGAATCTGAATGATCAGTCATTCCATGCTGAAACCTGAATACTGATGCCTTTATAAACTGCTTAGACCACATGAAGGCGATCAATAAAGCACCATCAAGAGACCTAGTCACCTGAGAGTACCTCAGCTCACCACAACAACACAACCTGCTGACCAAGCTACAACTAGCATCAGGGAACTGAAGAAGTTATACAACAAGTGATATTGGCTTATTTAATATATTTTACTGCGAGCAGAGAGACCAAGCTTTCCTGGAAACTGTGTTGTCCTTTTATCCCCCATTTCCCTTTTTTCCCACACTGATCATCATCTTGATGATCTTGATGATCATCATCCCACTTGATCATCTTCTTTCCTTCAGTTTGCTACTGCTGGCAGTGCCAGTCTGGGCATACAGCCTAAGTTAATACATTGGATTGTACTCTGTTATTTGCCTCACCTTTAATGCTGGCATATTTCTCTAGTGAGAGCAGCCTCACTCATTGGGAAACACTGAACTAAAAGGCTAAAGTGCAACTGCTGTTTTACAGCACATAAACCAGTAACTGATGCATTCTCCTGGAACTTTCCCCACATAAATTATTGGGTTCTTTTATGCAATGTTTTTATATTTGTCTTTGGTTTATATCTTAGTTCTGTACTTGCACCTGAATGAACACTGCATTGTAAGAGCCCCAGAGAAGGCCTAACCTAAAGGGTTTCTTAGGCCTTTTAAATGGAGGTTGAAGTTAGTCATCCTTGCAAGGGCCCAGTAGAGCTCCAAGAAATTTCTTTCAGACAGCCTGATAAAAAGACTAAAAGTGAAAGCTTTTGATTTTGAAATTCAAATACAAATCCTATAGTAAAATTTGACTATTGAATTTCCTTGAACTTTTTTTCTCCATGATGATTTTTCCTCCCAAATTTGCCTGATGGATCTTTCTAAAATAGAAGCAACATTTTCTCAGGCTGTCTATAGAACTACAGAAGTGAACAGCCCAAATTCAATTCGTATTTGATGCTTTCCTTTATTGCATGTGAGAGGCACAGTCTTGCTATGTTTTCCTTATTTCCTCTTCTACTACCACCTCCCTACATAAGTAACCTTCACACTGAATGAGAATAGCTGGATACAGCTTCCTGCATGGCTTCTCAATTGCTGGCAATTTAGTTGGCCAGATGGGGTTTCTGTGGAGAAATGTGAAGGCTAAATGTGCCCCTGCAGAGCTCTTGGCTCCTGCTGACTCAGCAAGTGAAGGACACAATCAAATAGTACAACTTCCACCTCTTTTCTCACTTTCTTCATAGCCCCTTCTATTTTTCTTCCTTCCACTCATCCAGGACTGTGTCTGAACTATTATTTCGGGTCTATTTCAGGTGACGCACTTTTTTCCCCCAATTACGATCTGCAGTAGCTTGCAATTAAGGGAGTCTTTACCAGTCTCACTCTAAGTTCCTACAGGAAAAATGTGAAGTCTCAGGGACTACAGAGAGGCATGAAGCTTTAGCAGACACATGGAACAGCAGCTGTGTGTGTAGATAATACGAAATGGTAGCACAGAGCTCTTCAGCCAGGAATGGAGGATAGTACAGTGTCTGCATATTGTTTCTGTGTTAGTATCAGAGTAAGGCATCAGTTGATTTCTGCTTTTACTGTTACTAGGAAAGCATTAAGAGCAGGAGCAGCAGCTGAGATATAATTTTTTTTTTTCCGGAGAAGCCTTAAAATAGACTGAGTGCAGATATTGAGGGAAATAAGATTTAAGCCCCATTATATGTGGAAATGTCTTGAAATGGCATAATTTTGAAAATGTGCTGGGGCACCAGTCCATTTAAAAGTCATGGGAACATATTCATTAACCACATTAAAGTAAGGTCCCATAATACAATCTTACATTTACAACTGATTGACTTCAAAATGCTTTAAATTGGCACACAGATATTTTTGTAAAGGCGAGACAGCTCTGGGAAACAAAATACTGAAGAAGGCCACACAGTTAAACTAAACACCTTACCAAGAACAGGCTACAAGCAAGTCGATTTTGAGCACAATATACTTGAACCTCAAACAGGAGAGTTTGGCTTCATGACATTCTTTATAATGGAAATCTGTCCTTTGTTTTAGAAAGGTATGTTCTTTTTTTTCATAAATATATCTCAAGTTCAAAAAAAAAGAGGAACAAGATGGGATGATTTTTGTCTCCCTCCAGTTTGTAACTAGATTTAATGAAGAATCACTAAGAGAAATCTTACTGTTGTAATTATAAGGCAAGAGACGAATATTTAGCAGCTTTCTTTTCCCTCTAGAAAGAGCAAAATATTATTTTTTAAAATAGTATTTCATGACTGATTAGTCCTCACTCTGGCCCAGAGTCCATTGTTTTTGAATCCACAAGTCAGGTATGACAGCAGCCTTGAATGGTGGTTTTGATGAGAGTGCTTGTGCAGTAAGACAGCACTATTACATGGGTTGTTCTCAGCCTCAGACCTTAAATTTCCAGCATGACTGCAGATCAGTAATGATGTTTGCATTCTTCTACAATCATTTAATTGACATCTAATCCTTCTTGCTTTTTAAAACCAAAATTGTTTTCTAAAAAACTATTTCTGCTTTTAAATTACATGTAACAGGGAAAAAAAAGAAACAGCTTGAATTATTTACTCCAAGTCTTTCTACTGACCATAAAATTGACCATATTCTGTTTATGGTTGATAAATAATTCTGCTGTCCTATTGACAATTCTTGCAGTTCATGAAATTTTACATGTTAGCAGCTATTTGTCAGGTGTTTTCTTGCTATTATCATATACACATCTACATATATATTTATTTATATTATACTATTTTTTAAAAAATATATACATACAAGCATGTGTATACATGTTATGCAGGAATCTCTGAAAGAGAGTCTAGGTAAATCAGCTTGTCTGGTATGACTTTCTTACATATCCCTCAAGTGGAAGTTGAGGGAAATGGAAGTTTACTTCCATTCTGAAGTTTACTGCCCTATGTTGTCAAGAGGCTTTCTTCCTACCTGACATATACAGGATACTGGAAAAGAGGCTTGCTGTGAGTTGAAAGGGTGGAAGTGTAAATGAGTTTTACTGGAGAGAAAAAGAGGGACAGAAAACTTCCTTAATTCTGTAGCCAAATAGGCTACTTAATTGACAATACAACTTTAAGTAAGTTTTCTGAATTGCTATATGTTTTACCTTACACATTCCTTTGAGAACAGCAGAGATATCCCTGGATGAAGGGAACTCAGATCCTTTCTTACAGAACAATATTTAGTTACTGTTATATCGGTGATGCCTCTCTGGACCCAACTCTGTCTAATTCCTGTCATGGAATACATTCCATATCTGAACCTTCTTTCTTTCAAGTCCTTCCACTAAATTACATTCCATCTGTGAAGACCATAAAGCCTTAATCATGCCTTCTAACAAATGTTATCACACTTACATAGCAAAAGATGCCCAGAGAGAATCACAGAACATTTGGGAACTTCTACCATCTGTGCATCTCCCATTTATGCTTATTCAAGAGTTCATCTCCACACCCCAGTTCCTTCTTCTTCAAAGCATTGTATACCTCAGCATATTTCCTTTTGTAGAGACAGGGATTTTTGCTGTCCTCTGTCTGCAGTGGAAATTATCATATGCCACATAATTTTATTAAAAGGACATCATTAGGGTCAAAAAATTAAATGTTCATTTCATAGTTAGAAAATGATGAAATGAAGCTATAGGTGGGATCTACCTGGTGGTTACAGACAGCTGTACTTGTGAAGTCTGACACAGTCTTTCATTAAAGTAATATTTTTTCCCCTCAAGGTCCCTACTTTCTTAATTGTACAGAACTGAACTTCCCTGAAATTAAATCAAGGCAGAAAACAGTGTTTCACAGTGTTTCACAGTGGTAGAATGTTTTATTTTAAAGCTGGAAACTAACAGTCACTTCCAGCACTGAGTTCCCCCATGATATTGTCACAGAACAAAATATTTTGACTATGATTTCATCTATTTCTGAGTTCTTACATAAAATCATGAGACTGTTTTGCAGTGAGCGTCTCCAGACACACTTTATGTCAGTGAGAGTTTTGGTTTGCACATGTAAAAGCCATGTAATGCTGAGCACTTCTCAAAAATGTGGACCTTAAACATTCAAATTAGATATCCTAAATCTGAAGGTATTTTTGACCTGTGTCTCTGTAGTACCTTCCCATTTTTAATACTGGACTCATGATAACCCATGGTATAATACAATTCTTCACAAATTAAATGAAGTTTTTAAATTTTTTAGATAATGCAGTGATATATACCATTAAAAATTCCATTTATAATTCTGTGTCCAGGATGCTGTTTGAACAGTGTGCAGTAAGTAATGCCTTGAGACTAATACTGAACAGGAAAAACATTTAAAATCAAATAAGTTTCTTATTAAATCCAATCTTACACATTTATTCTGCATAATTGCCCCGGGCTAGTGGAAGGCTTCGACAAAATTATTAAATAGCAAAGCCTTGCTGGTGAGTCTTAAGGCGCAAAAAGCACCTTGNGACCTGTGTCTCTGTAGTACCTTCCCATTTTTAATACTGGACTCATGATAACCCATGGTATAATACAATTCTTCACAAATTAAATGAAGTTTTTAAATTTTTTAGATAATGCAGTGATATATACCATTAAAAATTCCATTTATAATTCTGTGTCCAGGATGCTGTTTGAACAGTGTGCAGTAAGTAATGCCTTGAGACTAATACTGAACAGGAAAAACATTTAAAATCAAATAAGTTTCTTATTAAATCCAATCTTACACATTTATTTTGCATAATTGTCCTGGGCTAGTGGAAGGCTTTGACAAAATTATTAAATAGCAAAGCCTTGCTGGTGAGTCTTAAGGCGCAGAAAGCACCTTGGTTTCTAAACCCCTTCTCAGAGAAGGGTTGAGGTGCAGCTGAATACTCTCTTAGCCTTGGATTGTGTTAACAATTTTAATTTAAAGGAATTACAGAGGTATAATTAAATCACCTTTCCTGCAGGTATTAATGATGGCAAAGCAGATATACTTATATAAATGAATTATTTATTATGACAAATTAACAAACAGGTGAACAGACAAAAGATCTTAATCAGAATTATTTACTACACAGTGTAAAAGCTAAACAATCTACTCATAGAGTATTGTACCACAAAGTAATACAGTGCACTGTAACAAAGAAATTATATTAAAGCAATGGTATCGAAGCTAGCAAAAGAAATAGTAAGTAGACATTGATGTAACTCACATACAAGACAGCGGGCAGATCTTTCTCTTTCTCTCAAACCCTAGGGGGTAACCATGAAGTCTCACTGCGTCATGGGAGAAGATCCACGCTTCAAGGAAGTATGTGGAAGAATCTGCCATATGGAAGTTGGACTGGGCTTTTATAGTTATGAAGTGATGGACTGGCAGTCACAGATTTACAAGCGGGCTAGCTTATCTGTCGAGTCCTGCTTCAAAAGCAGGGTGTATAGTCAAAGTTTGGTGGACCAGGATGGTTTTAGCATGATTTAACACCAAGACAACACTCTGGCGCCAGCAGTTATTGGATTTTAGATCTTACCAGGGTGTGCCTATCCTGACACAATAAATAAAAATATGTATTAATGTATTAAAAATATTTATGCATTTTAATTTCTTCAATTGAATTTTATTTCAAATTGAAATACATGAACATGTAATTAGATTGCAATCACTGAATTAAGGGTCGTCTGACAGTATTATTCTAATATTTTCTGAGTGTTATATTGTGTATAGTTTTTATATTTGGCAATATAAACAGTGCTCTTGATATTAGTTTGGAGGGGTTTCTTTTTTTTTTTTTTTTGCTTGATCATTTCCCAGCCAAAACCCAAACAAACAAACTGAAAACACAACAACAGTTTAATCATATGCTGTATTAGTGATACTCACATGGCTGGTCATGAGGACCGTATCCTTTTGATCTTCTGAATAGGACGTTGTGATTTGAACAACTAAATATATAAAATGTTATCACCATTTAGAAAGAGCATGAGTGGGATAATTTTATAGTAAATTTCATAGTTATTTTTTTTTACTTCATTGATACCTAGAACAGTCAATAACCCTTCTTCATCCTCTTCTCTCTCTTCAGATCTAACTTCCATCCCTCCGTATTCAAACGTGGCAGCTTCCTGCTCTGCATTGTTATGTCCCAAAAGAGAGGTCACATAATGCTGGAATATTGTAGTTTCTGGGCAAAGAGCTGAAATTGTCAAAAAGTATTAGTTAACTACATGTAGAGATAGATACACAAAATGTGAATAAGATATTTGGGGAATTTATTCTCTAAAAATGTAAAGTCCTTACCACACTTCTGTAAGATGCGGTATTTTAGTGCATTGCTATTTGAACAAATTTGGGTGGATAGATTTTAATCATAAGACAAAAAAATCCCAAAAGTTAGCCTCTTAAAAGCTCAAGTTCATGCTGAAATGTATTAAAGTGCTGAAAGTATTTAAATAAGGTTGTCTATAAATTTCATCATGAATATCATTATCAGATATCACTGAGTCAGTCTGACTTTTTTCAAAAATTTAAATATAGCTTCAGACTTGGAAAGAAGTTATATGCTAAAGTTCAGTAAACTAATAAGCAACCAAAGAAAGGGATATATTATTTGAAGTGTCATGAAGTCATAATAGTTATCATTCTTACTTATAACTTTCAGAGGAGTAATAATACCAAGTTAAGTCAATAACTTCTTCCATGGATGACACATAAGATAAAACTAAAAAAGTTTTCTTCTCATTGCGTTGTGTTCATGAACTTTTTGGAACTGAAGTAAATTAAATATATCCGCTTTCAATTACACTATGAGTCATGGAGTCGCCCATGAGGAAAAAAAAAAAAGAAGTTTAGTACAAAAATGCCAAAATGTTTTTAAAAGAAAAGCAAAAGTTAATAAATAAAAGCCTAATAACTTAGTTAAGAAATAGTTTCACCCAACTGTGTTCATGCATAGTTTTAAAATTGGAATGCTATCAGCTTTCTGAAATCTGTTCTTTCTCATTCCTCCCTTAAAAAATTTTCAATGTATTGTTTCACAAAATTAAAAATGTTCACCTATTCTATTTCTAGTCTTCTTGTTCTCATCTATCTCTGTAAACTTCTCCAAAGTATTTGATAGAAGAATCTTCACTGAATGATTTATTGTAGTATATGGATTTTTTTTGTTCACCAAGGACTTATATGATTATATATATGTATATGCACTATCTGTATATTCAGCTTGATAACATCTGGCAACTGGTAGTGTCTCTCATAATTTGGATTGACCTTTGACATTCTGGATAGCTCTGTTCTTGTAAAATACGAAACCCATGCATGTTTTCAGTTTCTTCCACCTGTTTTTAACCTGTGCACTATTCAACTCTTTGAAAGTTCTAAGTTCCTTTTGGTCAGATATAGCTTCTTTTGTTCTGCAATGATCTACTTATCTTCACATTCATTCCCCTTCTTTTAATATAAAGTATTCAGATATGTAAATTAATGAATTTGCAGATAATAATATAGATGATATGTAGGCAATATGTAGACAAGACAAACACACAGACATGCAGTGGTAAAAATAGCAAAATATGTAAATACTGTATCCCCTTGCACTCTTTAATGAAGTGCCAAATGTAAAACTTCAGGTCTTATTAAAAAATTGCTAAGGAAGCAATGGCTTCACTTTTGCAGAATGTGCTATAAACACGCAAAAACAATCAGTAAAATTCTAATTATTTACCTGGAAATACCCAAATAACTTATACAGTGTTTCAGGTTTCAACAAGGATTGCAATACTGAAATAAGGAAAATGATCAGCAAAAGCAAAGTTACAGAAGAAGAACACATCTCAAATGAAATTAATTCAAACACTAGAAAATATTCAAAGGAAGTCTACATAACTTTCAGTGCAGAATTCTGAATAAATTAATATATGTATCTAAAGAGTCTAGAACAAGGATTTTTAGTAAGTATGTCAGGATGATCATTTATGGAAAACAGCAAATGCCCTGCCTACACTTGAAAAGGGAAGCAGAAGAGAGGAAATAAATAGATGTTTCAATATGCCTTTTAGATGATTTTAGAATGCAAAGCATTAAAGTGAATTTTGAAGCAAAAAATGAGTAATAGCACAGAATCACAGAATCATTTAGATTGGAAAAGACCTGTGATCATAAAGACTGATCGCCAGCTTGTTAACTAGACCATGGCACTGAATGTCACATCCAGTTGTTCCTTGAACACCTCCAGGGATGGTGACTCCACTACCTTCCTGGGCAGTTCATTCCAATTTTTAACAACCCCTTCTGTGAAGAAATTCTTTCTGCTTCCAACTTGAATCTCCCCTGGTGCAGCTTGAGTCTGTGTGCTCTTGTCCTGTCACTAGTTACCTGGAAAAAGAGGCTAACCCCCACCTTGCTACAGCCTCCTTTCATGTAGTTGTAGAGACCAATAAGGTCACGTCTGAACCTCCTTTTCTTCAGGCTAAACAACCCCAGCTTCCTCATGTGACTTACTCTCTAGACCTTTCACCAGCTTCGTTGCCCTTCTCTGGACTCACTCCAGCACCTCAGTGTCTTTCTTGTACTGAGAGGCCCAGAACTGGACACAAGACTCAACATGCAGCCTCACCAGTGCCAAGTACAAGAGAACTATTCTTCATACAAGTACAGAGTACACAAAAGTACAAAGCAAACTTAATAAAATCTATCCAAATATTTCCAAGACTAGACAATACCTTTTATGTTTCTTTAATAATTTATCTTCTAAGCAAAGCAAAAGAAGATCTCACCAATCTGGATTTCAAAACAGTTTTTGACACTATCTGATATGAAAAGAATTACTTAAGACTGAGAAGATAAAGCACTGACTGATCAGGAGAGGACAACAGACTATGTTAGGTGTTTGCATTGTCGGACGGAAACTGTTAAGGGGTTCTTCGTGGGCTGCCTTGCCATAGATCTTTTTGATATTTAAACTAAAACCTAGATCACAAAACCTTGGAGCATGCTGCTGAAATTTGTTGGTAAAGCAAGTCTGAGAATCATGAAATGATAAAAACATATAGGAAGAATCAGATGACCTTGATGACTTCTATAACAGAAATGGGATTAAATTTAATAGTACAAAAGAGCAATGTAACTAGATTTTCAGCTATAAACTGTGAGTTCATCAGCTGGAAATGACAAAGAAAAAGAAACATGCAGCCAATCTACTAGGGAAGGACTATCAGCCACCAAAACATGCTGTAGCTATGAAAAATGCTAATATGGAGTACTAAAAAAGATATTTCTGGGTTAAAGAAAGGGATGTTTAACACTATCATATGAGGTAGAACAATTCCTGTCCTCCATATTAATCAAAGATTCACTGAAAACATCATTAAAAATGGCGTAGAGATGAAGAGGATATTTGTCAGCATGATGTCAGGAATGCAGAACTTAACTAATGAAAGGAAATTGAAAAATCCTATGTTATTCTGCAAAAAACCCCCCTGAGAGAAATGCCCTCAGTAAACACATGTAAGGGTAAAAGAGACTGCATATGTTTATAATGTATTGAACTTTGAGATTAGTATCAACATAAGAATTTTACATATATATAAACATATATATTTGAAAGATATGCTTTTTATGTAACATGAGTGCTTGCACTAGTAGAGGATAGGACTCAGCACTGAAGAATGCCAGTTTATTCTAAGTGATAAACATGATCTCTGATGTCAGGCAAAATAACATTTACACCCAGTGGTTTAATGGAATTTGATTCAAACACACATCATTTTCTTCTTCACTCATCTGCTTAAGATCTACATGAATGCTTTAAACATCATTCACTCACTAGGTGCCTAATGCAAAGCTTATTTAGTCAAAGTGCTTCCATTGACTTCTGTATGCTTTGGATTAGGTTCTATATCCTTACCCATCAACCAGCTGCTGCAGGCCTGCAGTTTTATCACAATATTAGGCTGCTTTTCTCTTTTCCCCATGATCTTAAGAGGGAAAGAAAGAGGTATACTTTGGTTTGCCCTGTCTGTTCTTTAATGTGCTTAGATTGCAGTTATTTCCTGCTGAGCCCTGGATGAGGTTTAGTTTGTTGAAGAGCAACTTTTTAATCATCTCACAGAATGAATGAACTGGAAGATATGTCAGGCTTCTATCAGAAGATGAAAAATGTGGAAACTTATCAGTACCTCTCTTCCTCTACATATATTGTAGGTCATAAAAACCCCCTCTGTACAGTACTTATTACTCTTATAAAGGAAGCTAAAAATGTAATTATGCGAAGGATGATCACCAAGAAACTTTGCAAAACAGCTAAAGCAGAGATAAAACTATGGCTCTCTGTGCATGGCAAAAAGTGCAAGTGAGGCAGCAGGTGAACAAATGATTTCAAAGCCAGGCTATGTAATCTTTCCCATAGGAAGGGTGGCTACAAATCCTTCACTCTTATTTTGGAGAATTAAGGTAGCACAGCAAAACATTTCAGAAGCAAAGCTGATCAGAGTACCAGCTGATCAGCACCAGTATATAGATAAGTGTTTTACAGCCTAAAATATATTTGGCTACTCCTACTGGTGATTAAAGGATCCTGTTTTAGGGTGGTATAGCCAGGGTCTTATCCAGCCTCTAATTCTCAAGGCATTCCATCTCTGCACATTTTCTTTTGCTCACCATAAACAGTAGATGGTAGCAGGTTAATAGCCCTTCCTTTTTTTCCATGAATAGTCATGCCTTTGATAGAGTCAAATAATGTATTAAAAAAAAACATTGTCTGCTCCTCCTGCATTGTACAGCTAAATAAGGCTTAGAGCAATATGATCTCTAAGGATTCTAATGTTACACTTTTCATACGAAAACAAATGGCAAGTTTTAACATTATAAAATACCTAGTAAAGCACTTTTAATCACTGCAGAACAAAGCCAAACAGCCTGTCCAATAAGTAACCAACAGCTTGGTCCCATTCTAAATTACTTTCTTTGACATCATATTTATTTCCCTAATTTATAATAATTGTGTATTTATATGACTCTTATTTCAGCCAGAGAGCAGTAATTGTTTTTGATAAAGTAGACAGAAACATTAAAGCTCCCAAATAAGTATTTATATGTGTAGATTTATAAATTTCAGTTCAGGAATAGTCAATAACATATATTGGTATTAACCTACACAAAGGCATAGAACGTCACAAAATTCAATTATCCATAACAGTGTTTGAATTATGATATCAAAGGTTCTTCTTCAGAACTCTGCAGAGTTGCCATCTTGCTTGGATATTTTCTCTTCTGCTCAACAGGAAGCTGATACAGTAGATTCATGAAGATATGCCAGATCCTTTATGCTCTCCTGAATTATATTAAAAATAAATTAAAGTTGCACAGGATGAACTAGGAATACTAAACAAAGGATTTTATGATCTGGTGATTTTCATTTAAAAAGAAAACTTGAATTCACAGAAAGAATATTTGTAGCATCCTAAAATAAATAAATAAAAAAATGTAGAGCATAGAACTGAAAAATTTTGTTAGGTTGAGAAGTCTTCAAGAGCATGCAGAGGTAAAATGGTTTTACAAAGTCTTGTGCACTCAGTTCAGTATATAAAGGATATCTGGCAGAAGTAAGTGGGAGCTTGAGCTTAAAAATAACTGTATTTCAATATATCTATAACAGTTTAGTGTATTTTACTGCTATACATCAAATTTCATAACAAAAAACATTTCTTTGTATATGTAGTTCTCTGGAACAAAAACTTGTTTTAAATTCTCTTCAGAATGAGGTTCTTTGACTTTCCACCAGTCCACCAAATCAAGCAGAAATGATTGCCACGTATTCAAAGACAAATCATGAGGTGAATCCAGAATATATATTTAAAAAATACAGAAGTGCAAAACTGTGATCTAACATTATCTGGAAAGAACCATTTGTTAGTGGCTTGCCTAGGTGACTGAGCACGTCATTGCACTTCCTTTTATCTCACAGGGATAATTTACAAAGCACTTTAAGACCTTAAGTGTGCTCAGTACTGACACCCACCTTGGAAACATTATATATAAAAAAACCCCCTACATTATTTCCCGAAGTAACTGGTGTTCTCTGCCAATGAATCCATATGTATATCAACTGTATCCATTTAATATTTTCAGTGACAATGAACATATTTTTCTTTCTTTGTCAGTGCTACCTGGTTCTCATACATTTCATTTAAATTAAATCCAGCTTTAATTATCTCCCCTGAATATCTCATTGTATCTCTTTATGTAAAATACATACTAATTATTCATAATTTCTCTATATTTTTATAGGAATTCATGCAAACTCACTCTAATTTTTTCTATGGTTTACTTCGCATTTAGGGAAACGGAACAATATTTTATTTAAAAATAAATCTATAAAATAATGGGGCTGGGTACAGCACTCATTTATATCCCTGCAAATCCGGGAAAGTCAGTAGTTGCATATGAAGCATAAATCTAGCAAAAATCTACCTCCCCTCATAAAAATTCATATGCTTTTTTAAGACCTTTCATTAATTTTTCCTTCTGATTTTAAGCATATTCTGTCATTTCTGCATGATTTTGAATAGTTAGATTTTTTGTCAACATCTGGGAAAAAAAAACAGTCTGTAAAAGACTTTTCATAACAAATTCTATAGAATAATGTCAAGAACAAATGAAGGAAAGAGAAAACCTCGAAGTTATTAATTGTGATTTGTAAGAAATATATATACACTGCAAAAATCTTAGTAAACAGAATTACTACCCCTTTGGTTAAATATTATCATAATTCTTTATAAATGTGAGAAATCAGAAATGCTGATGGAATCATGCCTATCCAAGAACCTTTCATTTTGAACAGACCTCAGATACAACTTTAAGAATGAGCAATTATAATCATGTGAGATTTAACCACTGTTATCCAACACAGATTAATTCTGCTCTGTCAGTAACTTTTATGGTGTATTATCTAGCTCAAAATTCTGAAAGAGAGTAAAAGAGAGAGGATTTAAACAAAGTAACTGGTTTCATGCTTAGCTAGCATTCCGTTAAATAAGCACAGATGTGGGTTTTATCTGCTTAAAAGTGAATCTGTGGTTTCCTTATTTAAACTCTGGAGTTTTAACGTCCATTAGAAACGCTGTTGCTGCAATGAATAATTTAATCACTGCTGCCTATTACATGCTACTACACAGCAAGCATGTTTGCAAAGCTGTGAAAGACACTGGCCAAGTGTCAGTACTCCCCATAACTCAGCCGGCCTCCCAGTATATTCACTGCAAGAAACTAAGGCAGCTCTGAGGCGGACAGAGGGCGGTTGTGGTAGGGAAGGGAGTGAAGAGGTCACAACAGAATTGTACCAGATCAGCAAGACACGTTAGAGAGATTAGAGGTCACCGCGGGCTCCGTGCTGCTGTGGTGTCATTTCAGCTGTTTGTCCCTTGGTGGAGTTCTTGAGTTAGTTTCTCCTTTCCGTCAAATGGCTTTAACTGCTGCATGTGGGGGTTTTGTCCTTGTTTTTACCCTGCTTTCGAATTTGCTGTCATGTTTACTGTATTTAACCTTTTCCACGCATTATTATGAATATGTTACTTTCAAGCCAACCCTATTTTTTTTCCTTCTGGAGCTTCTTTTTCGTTTGTGTGCGTGCAAATAGTAATAATATGCATTTTTTTAACGTATAGAGTGGTACGGATACGTAAGCAGTCTGTCTGTTTTTAACCAGGGATCCCAGAAGCAATTTTCCAGTGAGAGCCACCGAAATTCCTAAACTGCGAAAACGAAATTATTGTGGGCTGAAAGCGCGAAGCGTGGACGCGAGTTCGGCTACCGACGACAGAAGCCGGGCTCAGCCAAGACATGCAGATAAACCAGCCATTAATTACATCTGCATATTTTAGCGATGACCCCTGTCTTTCCAATCAACAACTACAACAACGACAACAAAGCCCCGCTGCAGAGTATCGGGAGCTTGGGGGGATGTAAAGAGCAGGGGAAGCTCCTAGGCTGCTTTAGGATTTCCCCACGTACAGCCGGCTGCGATTGTCAGCAAGACGGATTCCTTCCCATACGCAAGATGCCACTTGGGTGGCCTTATCAGATGTTCCCTTTAAGGACACAAGCTCCTACGTCCCCTCTGTATATCACCAGCATCTCGGACTATTTTATTTATTACAGACGATTACATTTGTGATCCCTCTCCCCACTTGATCTCACCCGATCAGGAGGACAAATGCCGTGTCGCGTCTGAGCGCGTGTGGGCGTCTGTGTGCATCGGGGAGGGGGGCAGCAAGAAGGAGGGGGGAGTCACACTGCGCAACAGATTTGCCCGAGAGGGACAAACCTCCTCCTCCTCCTCCTGAAACAGCTGGGCTTGTTCCTACGGACACCCGGGAAGCTGTGAGCGCACGGGCCGCAGGACCGGGAGTCTACGGTGCCGGGGAAGCGGAGAGAGGGGGCGGGGGTGATTCCACTCTCTCCCGGCACGAACGAGCGGGCTGCGGGGGGGTGCGGGGGACACACAGCCAGCACAGCCCCGTCCTCCCCCCGGCAGCCGGGGCACGTGGACCGGGAGCAGCGCGGCCATCCACCATGCAGCGCACGTCGGGCCCATTTCCCACGCCGGCCGCCTGCCCTGGGGGAGGAGGGGAGGAGACGAGGGAGGAAGGGGGAATGATAGAAAAGGGGGGGCCGTTACCTCTGCTCCGAAAGAGGAACCAATCCACTGTGAAGGACGCAGCACTCCCGAGCAGGAAAGACATTGCATATTCAGAGAGAGATTGCATGTGAAGACACTGCAAAAAAGAAAGAACGGGAGGGGGGCTGGGGGTGCAAACCGCGTGTGAAAGGCATAGTGTGTGTAAGAGAGGCCAGCGAGGGTAGGAAGGGAAGGGGGAGCGATTGCACATGGCAAGAGAAAGAAATCACTCATTCGCTTGAAAGAGGCTCTCGCAGAACAGACCGTAGTAAAAGTAGACATGGGAGACAACGGGGAAGGAGACGCAAGCAAGAGGCGAGCGTCCATACCGTGCAACAGCCCGGAATCCGATTAAAGTTTATGGCGGGGAGGTTAAAAACGCTCTTATTGCGCCCCTCCCCTTGCGAATACATTAAGTTTTCTGACTGTGTTTAAAAACACAAAGGGAAGGGAACAGCGGGAGCTGCGGCTCGCAATTGTATTGACAGTGCAGGGAGCCAGTGTAATGCAGTATGCTGGTATTTCTACGTACTGGCATGCCTCGATCTTACTCTGTGAGCAAAATTTTCTCCTCTCGGAGCTCCAGAACAGCGAGGGGAAATTTTGATAAATTCAAGTTGCTTGGCAAATATAATAGGGATTTGGTATTAATCCTACTTAACCCGCTGCGAAGATGCTGCGTTTCCGAGCCCCCCTCCTCCGTCCGGGACTGCGGCGGTGAGCACTGAGCCTGCGCCGAGCTGGGCTTTCTCGCTGATGCTGCAGATAGAAAGCCGAGTGTCTCCGGCATCGGCGGGGGAGGGTTTCCGTGTTCTGGCGAGGCAGGGATAGCGGCCGTGGCCGGTGCCAGGGCCGGAGGAGACACCGGAGGAGAAGCTCTGCAGCCCTCCGGAGAGGGGAGCAGTCCTTCCCTCCCTATCGCCGACTCCATGCTGCGCGGCTCTGCCCTTCTGTGCCTCTGGACTCCCTAAGGAAAGAGGTGGCAGCCTTCCCTCCCTCCTACAGTCACTCACTGCCCCAGATGACAAAGACACGCTGTGACCGTTGCTTTGAACCACCTCAACATATACGGCCGCCTTTCGCTCAAATATGTCATCGCGATGAAAGAAAAGCATTTCACTACATTCGTCTGCATGCATTTTTATTCAAAACAGCCACTCATAAAGAGGAATGTACACACGCACACACAGAACCCGCAACAACTTGTTTTCCCACATGTGTTCACAGAGGGAGAAAGAGCAGCTGGATTCTTGCTTCCCCCTTGCTGCGCGCACGCACGGACACACACACACAGGCGCTCACTCCCCCCCCCACACACATACACACACACACACACCTCCGCACACGCCGGTTCTCCCCACTGGCTGCTCTATGCTCGCCTCCTCCTGGAGGATCCCACTTCCCTCCGGGATCCGAGCGGAGAGGACGGGTACAGGAGCCAGGCATCACCAAGGGTAGGGGGGCACACAAAAGCCGTAGGCGATTAAATGGCACAAAGTCAAAAGGAGACGCGAACTAGGGACGCAGAATAAGCAAAGTTGGGCAGAGAGCTTTTACATTAAAGTTTATTTCCCACTTACCCAGGTAGGTGACGCTACATTTTAGCTATCATCTAAGCAGCAAGTCTCTGTTCGGAAATAAATCTGTTACTTCTTACATGTGTTTATTCTACTAACCCTCTCGCTCCCATCCTGATCATCTTCTCCAGGGGATTTTTTTTTTCCCTCGTAGGAAACCCACAAACACGCTGAAAAGACACATTCAAATCATGGTAATAGGAAGAACACAATTACAAAAACCGAGAGGCTCAAACAGCACTGGGAAACAGGACGAAAGTCTGAGATCTAAGGCAGCCCCCCTTGCTCCCTGGAGTTTTATGCAGTTACAGTGACTGCAGCTATTTCACAAAAGCACCGACACGACAGAGGAAGGTGGGAATCTGCGAAACGACTTTCCTTACCAGCGTGATTCCGCAAAATGCAGAATAGAAGAAAAGAAAGGCGAATAAACATTTGCTTTAAAAATCGTTGCTCGATTCACAGTCTACAGCGGAGGTGGGGAGGGAAGGGGTAGGAGAAAATAACTAGAGCGGTTTGAGAAGGCAACAGAAGCAACACTCGGGCTTGAAATGAGGTTCGGTTTTGAGGACCGAACTGGTGTTTTGAGAAGAGCAGCTATCCCACTTGCAGCACTAGCAGCAGCAGAGACAGAGGGTAAGACTGAGCTTTCTGGAGTGCAGCGTTTGACTCGTCCTCCCTCCTCCTCCTCCCTCCCTTTCTCCCTCCCTCCCTCCCTCTCTCACTCTCGCTCTCTCTCTCTGCTCTCCCTCTTTCTCTCTCTCCCTCTCTCTTTCTGTGTGTATGTAGCGCAGGCGGCTCTGCTGCTGCAGCGTCAGGGAAGAGCTACCGAGAGAGGCTTCAGCAGCTCCCACCACTTTGGGCAAACTTGCCGGTTTACCGCTTCTTCTTTTTTTTTTTTTTT
>VYXB01002631.1:154289-245329 GCA_013397135.1 Pachyramphus minor
TTTTTTCCTTACGAGTGGGAAGCTTCTCAATTGCCATTCAACATTTTAAAGCACAAGCCGCTCTGCCGTGAAAGCGCCTGATCCACACTTCTCTGAAAGACACAGGAGGGAATACACAATTGCAGATTTCACCCACTGTGGCGGTGCAGATCACAGGAAACAACTGACTGATATAATTTTATTTGCAAATAGAACTCTATTTTTTTCTTTTTTTAATCGCATCGCAGCTCTTTTCCCCTCCCCTTTGCCATTCCGCTTATATGGATGTAATTCAGAATCTGTGTTAATTCACGTGGGGGATCCAGTTACATCTTGTTCCGCTCCGGGTATATTTACGAGAGACCAATAATCGCCTTTGGACACATAGTTTTGTTGCTAACCTTTGAACTGAAAGGATCAAGTTCAGATCTGGTTACCTGCATTGGGACGGGAAGGAAGAGAGAGAGAGAGAGAGAGACTGCAATCTCATTTGTGAATCGCTCTCAGTGCTGCAGATCCAGATTGCTATAACACATGCAGTGCAAATGCAGGTAAGGCACACACACAAACTGCGGATGCAAAAACAAACTTGGGACTGTTGTGTGTCTATGTTCTTATCTCCAGCCTTGCAAATTCTGGGCAAACGGCTTCTGCAGTTTCTGTATCGTTGCTTTGTGACTAATGACCTTGCGCAGAGTTGTTAAAAAAAAATCCGCTCCGGAGAAAGAGCTGAACATTTTAGGCGATCTCTGAAGATGGATTTGGGTGCTTTTCTGCCAACCAAAGGGGATATTCTGAGGACTGCTCTGTAATACTCGGGGTTCTTCTCCTATCAGCTGTGCAGCTACCGACATTATTGGGATTTTTTTCTTTACTTTTTTTTTTTTTTAAGAACTGCCCATTGCTAAGAGGATTTGGAGTTTTCCCGACACAAGCCCTTTGAATAAAGCGAATCACATTTTTTTTCCTCTGTGTGTGCAGAAAGGGGGAAGAATAAAGCTAATGCCTTGGTCGCAAACGGCTGAGAGAGAGAGAGGAGAGAGGGAGAAAGAGGGAGAGAGAAAAGAGAGAGAGTGTGAATTGTAGTTAACTCTAGTGTCGAAGAAGACGACCTGGGGGTCTTCGAATCGTACAGTGCTGCTCCTGCTTTTATTGCAAACCTTGCAAAGTGATTACAGTAAAATCAGAGAGGAGGAGGAGAAGGGGGAGGAGAAGGAAAATCCCATCCTATCTACCGAGATGAATCTTTAAAAAGCAAAATACACTGTCCCGTGAACTGTAAGTATTTCGCAACTGGAAGGCAGGGAGGGCAGCAGAGGAGCCAGCAGCAGGGGTTTGACCACTAATTGCACCAGCCATGAGACAATAAGTTTCCAGGAATAAAAGGATTTTATAATTGATCACCTGGACGCTCAGCCGCTCTGTTGGCTTATCAGGGGAGTTTACTGGGGGGGCAGGTGGGAGTGAGAGGAGGGCGGGGGGTTTCAGTGCAAGGAAGATGAGGAAGATGCGGACCCTCCTTGGCTTTGTACATTGCTGCTGCTGCTTCTTGCTCCTCCTGCCTCTGGCACCCTGGGTCAGCCTGGCAGCGGCTAAACAGCTCCTGAAGTACCGCCTGGCCGAGGAGGGACCCGCCGACATCCGCATCGGCAACGTGGCTTCCGACCTGGGTATCGTGACGGGCTCCGGAGAGGTGACATTCAGCCTGGAGTCGGGCTCCGACTATCTCAAGATCGATAATATAACCGGGGAGCTGAGCACCACAGAGCGGCGCATCGACCGCGAAAAGCTGCCGCAGTGCCAGATGATCTTCGACGAGAACGAGTGCTTCCTGGACTTCGAGGTGTCGGTCATCGGCCCGTCGCAGAGCTGGGTGGACCTCTTCGAGGGCCGGGTCATCATCCTGGACATCAACGACAACACCCCCACCTTCCCTTCCCCCGTCCTCACGCTCACCGTGGAGGAGAACCGGCCCGTGGGGACCCTCTACCTGCTCCCTACCGCCACTGACAGGGACTTTGGCCGCAACGGCATCGAGCGCTACGAGCTGCTGCAGGAGCCCGGTGGGGACAGCGGCCGCCGCGCCGGCGGGGGAATCTCGGCCGCGGCGGCCCCCGAGAGCGCCCCCTACCCCGGCGGCAGCAAGCGGCGGCAGGAGGCGGAGGCGGCGGCCCGCAGCAGCGTCTTCGAGCTGCAGGTGGCCGACACCCTGGACGGGGAGAAGCAGCCACAGCTGATCGTCAAGGGGGCGCTGGACCGCGAGCAGCGGGACTCCTACGAGCTCAGCCTCCGCGTGCGGGATGGCGGCGACCTGGCCCGGTCCTCGCAGGCGATCCTGAGGGTGCTGATCACCGACGTGAACGACAACAGTCCCCGCTTCGAGAAGAGCGTCTATGAGGCAGACCTGGCAGAGAACAGCAGCCCCGGGACCCCCATCCTGCAGCTGCGAGCCACCGACCTGGACGTGGGGGTGAATGGACAGATTGAGTATGTCTTCGGGGCAGCCACGGAGTCCGTCAGGCGTCTACTGCGGCTGGACGAGAACTCAGGCTGGCTAAGTGTCTTGCATCGCATTGACCGGGAGGAAGTGAACCAGCTTCGCTTCACTGTCATGGCCCGAGACCGGGGCCAGCCCCCCAAGACAGACAAGGCCACAGTTGTGCTGAACATCCGGGATGAGAACGACAATGTGCCCACCATTGACATCCGGAAAATTGGGCGCATCCCACTCCGGGATGGGGTGGCTAGTGTGGCTGAGGATGTGCTGGTGGACACCCCCATCGCCCTGGTGCAGGTGTCAGACCGGGACCAAGGTGAAAATGGAGTGGTGACCTGCACTGTGGTAGGTGATGTGCCCTTCCAGCTCAAGCCAGCCAGCGAGGGTGAAGGGGAGCCGCAAAACAAGCGCAAGTATTTCCTCCACACCTCAGCCCCTCTGGATTATGAAGCTGTCCGTGACTACAATGTGGTGATTGTGGCTGTGGACTCTGGCAGCCCCAGCTTGTCCAGCAACAATTCCTTGCTGGTGCGGGTTGGGGACACTAACGACAACCCTCCCGTGTTCAGCCAGGCCGTGCTGGAAGTCTCCTTCCCAGAAAACAACTTGCCAGGTGAGAGGGTTGCCACAGTGGTTGCCACGGACGCAGATAGTGGCAAGAACGCTGAGATCACCTACTCACTGGAGGCCTCACCCCTATCCTCAGAGGCTGCAGGCAACATCTTCAGCATTGATCCCGACTCTGGGGATGTGTCAGTGCAGGCGGTGTTGGACCGCGAGCAACGTGACACCTATGAGTTCCAGGTGACAGCCCGGGACAAGGGGGTGCCATCACTACAAGGCTCCACCACAGTGGTGGTGCGGGTGGCAGACCGCAATGACAATGAGCCACGCTTCATGCAGGATGTGTTCACTTTCTATGTGAAGGAAAACCTGCAGCCCAACAGCCCTGTGGGCATGGTGACTGTGATGGACTTTGATAAGGGCCGAAACGCTGAGCTCAGCCTCTCCATCCAGCCTGGTGACCATGACCAGGCAGCTGGCATCTTCTCCATTGAGAATGACACTGGAACCATTTTCTCCACTGTCTCTTTTGACCGTGAACAGCAGACTAGCTACACCTTTAAGGTGAAGGCAGTGGACGGAGGTGAGCCACCACGCTCTGCCACTGCCACCGTGTCTCTCTTTGTGATGGATGAGAATGACAATGCACCCACAGTCACCTTCCCCAGCAACAGCTCCTACACTGTGCTGCCACCCTCCAGCAACATGCGCACCGTGGTGGCCACAGTGGTTGCCACCGACGCTGACACTGGTCTCAACGCTGACCTCAACTACAGCATTGTTGGGGGTAACCCCTTCAAACTCTTTGAGATCGACCCAGCCAGTGGTGTGGTGTCACTGGTGGGCAAGCTGGCCCCCAAGCACTATGGCTTGCACCGCCTGGTTGTGCAGGTGAATGACAGTGGGCAGCCTCCCCAGTCCACAACTGCCCTACTCCACGTCTTCGTCAATGAGAGCCTGTCCAATGCTACTGTGGTGGAGAGCCAGGTGGCCCGCAGCCTTCACACCCCACTGGCCCAGGACATTGCTGGTGACCCCAGCTATGAGCTGAGCAAACAGCGGCTTAGCATAGTCATTGGCGTGGTGGCTGGCATCATGACTGTCATCCTCCTCATCCTGGTGGTGGTTATGGCCCGCTACTGCCGCTCCAAGGGCAAGCACGGCTACGAGGCTGGCAAGAAGGACCATGAGGATTTCTTCACTCCACAGCAGCACGACAAGGCCAAGAAGCCCAAGAAAGACAAGAAAGGCAAGAAGGGCAAGCAGCCCCTCTACAGCAGCATTGTCACTGTTGAGGCTTCCAAGCCCAATGGGCAGCGCTACGACAGCGTCAATGAGAAGCTCTCAGACAGCCCCGGTATGGGCCGATACCGCTCCGTCAATGGTGGCCCGGGCAGCCCCGACCTGGCCAGGCACTACAAGTCGAGTTCACCGCTGCCCACTGTCCAGCTGCACCCACAGTCTCCCACCGCCGGCAAAAAGCACCAGGCCGTACAGGACCTGCCCCCGGCCAACACCTTCGTGGGCGCTGGCGACAACATCTCCATCGGCTCGGACCACTGCTCCGAGTACAGCTGCCAGGCCAGCAGCAAGTACAGTAAGCAGGTAAGAGCGCTGCGCCCTGCGCCTCCCCCCCGCGGGGCCCCGACACGCAGACACACAGACAGAGCAGGTGAGGAAGCGGGGACTGATGCCGCACCCCGCAGCCTCCCACACTGGCAGAGGCACATACACCACCGTCAGGTTCAATGACCCGTTCAGTCTGGTATCCCCGCCCCCCTCCCCACAGGCAGGCAGGTGCACAACACACAGCACGCAGGAAGGACAGCCAGATATCTTTATTGTTTTATTATTATTGTTATTACTTTTACCATTCCCTCCGCTTTTCAGACCCGGCAGCCAAACAGCCTGTCCATGCAGCCACACCGAGAGGGGCAGGCTGCCCCACCGCAGGTGCAGCGGCAGCCGGGCGTGGGGGCAGGGCACGGGCCGCGGGCTCGGCCGCCAGCCCCCGACAGCGAGCTCTACGGCAACTTGGGATGCCTTCCTTAGCCGCTCGCCCGGAGGCCAAACCCGGCGGTTTGGGAGGGGGTGAGGAATCAGGACTCCCCCACACACCGGGCGGAGTCGCCATCTCCCTCCCGCCCCCCCGGCCCCGCCTTTAGCAGCCAGTCCTTTCACTTCCCCCGCCGAGATGCTCTCTCAGCCTCACAGACGTGTCGGCTCCGGCTGAGGTGGAAAGTTTCGCCTCAGCAGCCAGGTGTTTCGGGGAAAGGGGGTTGCTGCCTGCCTGACGCTTCCTAAAGCTGTGAGTGAGTGGATTTGCAGCCGACGCGCTGAAGCGTTAATGGCTGTAATTACCAGGTGTTTCATTAGGACCAAAATGCTTAAATGATCTACGCAGCCTATCTGCGAGCTAATTTACACCACAGAGACTGCACTCATTGCAGTAGTTGCTCTGAATACACATAAGCATTAGTGAGTTTAGAATCGCAACTGCAGTATGTTTTCATTTGCTTTTTTTTTTTTTTTAAATGCCCCTCTTGCCTATCACATGAAATTTCATTCAAGCTGAGAGGCCCTCATTTGCCAGCCCAGCTGCCGCATAGCTCTGTTTGTAGGGTGTGACTGCTGTGAGACCTCTCGCTGGTGCCTTCAGGGGGTGCCACAATTGACTGGCTCTGGTCTCGGCTGTGTTGACGGGGGTTGGTTCAGTGAAGCTCCGATAGCCTAAAACTGGTGATGGTAGTGACTGCTTTACATTCCTTACAATAAAATAGCGATAGCACAGAGGGAAATCAAGCTTCTAAGTGAAAGCGTCTGTTTATTTTATAAGACACATATGTAGCCTGAACAGAGGTTGCTTTTCTTTGGAGGAGTACTTTTTGGGTGATAGTGAAATGAGATACTTCACACTTAGTGATTTCCATGACATCCTTATATATAAGATAATGTTATGAATGTTTCCTCACCTACAATGCACATTACACAAGAATCTAGAAACAAATGAGTGCTGATTCGTGTAAGTACACAGCCAAGACTGGAACAGGGAAGTTCTGACTCGTTTGACAAAAATACTTTCGGTTCACTTTATTACCATGCAAATATGGTACACGATGACTTTTTTTTAATACTTTGAAAGGTGTACTAGTTTAGTACAATTGAAGTTTTACCATGTGTTGCCAGTATTTGCATTCTGCTCAGAAATATTTAAAATACTGTAAAATAACATAATTGTATGAGCCCCTCCAGTCTTTCAGGTCACCAAAAAAGTGTGATTGATGTACTATCTGCCAGTACTTTTGTGTATGTGGTTTTACAACTGATATAGACTTACAGACTGCTTGACACAGTAGTTTCTGGGTGATACATTTCATTAACTCTCTCCTATAGAGTATATCACAATTTCAGTTTGAGAATAGTCTGTATAAAATACAAAGTACTAAGAAAGTTCCTTACCTTCCATCTCCCAAGGCTGATTAAGCACATAGTAGATTATGCCATTTTAGCAAGCACCAGAATAAAAGGAGCAATGGAATATATGATAATCAGATACCTCTTCTTTCTTGCTGTTGCAAGCCATCTAAATATATGGATTATAATCTGTTAAAGTGTAATTTCTTTTTAGTGTAAAAGAATGACTTTTATTCTAAGTGTAGGAATGGTAAAGGACTATACCTTACAAATTACTGTTTTGCTTCATAAAAAATTTATTTAAGATTTTATTACAGAAGTATGTTTTGAATTAACATTTCTGAACACATGTTTTGATATAAAATATATTAGAAAACTTCTTTGTAGAAGAAAATGGCTTTATTACACTTATACTTGCACAATCAAACTAAAAGAAGTACATCCTGAGTTGCTCCATTACTTATGTAGTTTGTTACAAAAACAATTTCTCGGTGTTGATGGTTTTCTTGTGCTAAATACTTAGTCTGTTATGAAGGTTTGTCTACCCAAGTAGCTTACAGCCAGTATTCTAATGTCTTATCTGTTTATTTTTAAATAAGTAGAATATATTTGGACACATGTAAAGTATGCACATAAATTGGAAATTGTGCAAGAAAACAATAAAGGTAGTGCTAAATCACAGACTTTATGGGAGAGACTATCAGTGGTAACCTTTGTTACCACCCTCCTACCACTCTACCACTTGCCAGCTTGTTGCTGAGTGACAGTTATATAGTTTTGTTCATGCTTTTGCATAGTAATGGAGACATTAAGACTTGCTTGCATAAACAATATATACACTTCTCACATCTCAAACATTGACAGTTCAGGATTTCTCAATTTAGTAAGCAAAATACATCAAGATTTTTAACAGCCAAACCACACAGAGCTCTTGTTCAGCACATCGTTCAGAGAGAAATGTGAAGCAGATGCAGATAAATGTGGTATATATCAGGTTCTGATGTGGTGTATATCAGATCGTACATGTGAAACAGAACCAGTGGCATGATGACGTGATCATGGTAGGGAGACTACTTGAAATCTCTAAGACTGTCTTTATTTACTCATTGTCAGTTCCTTTGTTCTAAGGAGACATTAGAAGGTGTATAAAATTTTAGAACAAATAAGTGGACTCAGCAGAATGTACCTGCTCTAAGTTATTGGAGATGAGAGCAATACTAATTTCCCATTAGTGTAATTAGAATTGGTAATTGATACTTTTGTATACCTACAGTAGAGCAGTCAGGAAATGAAGTCTCTACTTACATGACCGACGGGTGTACCCCAGCGAATGCAAGTTGTTTTCATTCTGATTATTTGATACTTCCTTTTTAAGTTGATGAATTGAGTTCTTATATGGGTTTACATATATATATTTTTTGATACAGTATTGTATAAGAGAACTCCAGTGGAGAAAACTGCAAACAATTTGTAACTCTCCTCCTTCTGTACATCATGTGTTACATAAAGTTAAAACCTAAAATCTCTATTTGGTAGACTTCTGACATTTCACCATCACCTTTTTTTAAGAGAACTTTCACAAATTTAACTCCTATTCTTGTCTTATTTAACATAGTATTACTCTGAAATATTCTTTTAGCCTATCACTTATCAATTCTCTCCTTTTCAGGAAGGTACTAACCTATCTACTTAATGCCAAACAAATTTTAAATCACTTAGTATTCCACAGGTCTTAATCACTTGCCAAAAGTTAAAGCTGTATGCTGCCTGTGAGGAGCCTGGTTACTACTAACTTCCAGCAAAGACAGCCAAAGATAGGGAAAACTCAGGGCCTTAGGGGAATAATTTAGCAGTTTGGAGAGTTACATACTTAAACATAATTCTCATAATGGATTTTAATTGTAAATAATTGTTTATTTTGTCATTTATATCTTTATAATATATGCTTCCCCCCCACACTTCTTCTCACAGTGCAAAATAGTGGCATCTAAGCAGGTTTATTTCACTGAAACTTCTAATCACGAATCAGCATGTTAACAACCCCTGTTTGAATAGGCCTTTGTTTATATGTTTACAATTTTTCCATCATATTATCTTGGTTTCTTTTTTAGTTGCTCTACTGAACAGTGGTTATTGACTCCTTAAAACACTGCTGTTATGGTGCTGGCGTTTTTTTCTTTGTCTTTTGTTTTTGTTTTTGTTTTTTTTTTAAGAGGTGCTGGTCGCTATCAGTAGAATTAGCAGAATCAGTATGGGAATTTCTGAGCAGGATTATTTCTTTGCTTGGGGAATTGGCTTCTTAGCCAATCCTGTAATTCTTTATGAAAAATCCCAATGCCTTTTCTTATTGGAAATGTACTGTTTAGGGAAGAAAAATATTTATCATACCAGTGGGCTGACACACTAATCAGAATTGGGTGCATTTCCTGTAAAGTCTTATTTCCATGAAAGTGAAATATGTAGAAATTAATTTCTGAAAAAAATTATTTGTACAGTAGCCAGTTAAATTATGCAATATAGAAGCATTTTGACTTGTTGGTTATCATGTATGTGAATTGCATCTATAAACTAAATGGGTCAATTTCCTCATAAACATGCACATATACCCATCAGCCTTGACAGGACACAAAATTCATCAGTTTAACCATGCAGGAATGCACCATCTTTTTTCTTGCTTATGTACAGACAAACACATATACAGAGATGCTTATCTCAAAGGGTACTTTTTATAATCACAGAGCAACTCTAAAGAATGAAGTTTTCACAACTTTTAGCTAAGCAAATATCTTACAGTATAATAATAATTCATAAGTGCAATGTTAAAAAAGGGAGCATTGTTACTAAGTATAAACATTTACATTGGTGAATTCTTTCATACATTTGACTCTAATACTCTTTAGTGAAAAGTGTACAGAAGTATTTTCAATTTTCTGTTCTCATTTTGCATTATATTAAATATTTTGCAATTAGTTCTTAAAAGTGACCCACATTTGACCTTCAGTAACAAATTATGATGAAAGAGGGGCTAATTAAACATGAAATGGATGGATCGTTGATGCTTTAATTATCTTTACTTAACACAAAGTGTTCCACTGATAAGTGCAGCTTTTATTTTTTTCCTCTCCAGTAAAATCATTTTTTACAGTGCACAAATGACTAAGTTACCACTGAATCATTCTGTGCTCCCAGGAGATGTACAAAGCCGAAAGGGACAGGATCTGAGTAAAGGAGGACTCATGCTCTGAATAAGTAAAGAACAGTACTATTATAGGCAAGGGGTAGCAAGAAACATCTTTAAAAGGATAGAATCTGACAGGATAGAACTCAGACAGCTCTCTGGCGTTGTACCTACTGTTATGAACCTGGGTTATAACTGCTGTTAGCAGTTTGACTATCGCAATGTCTGTCTTTGTACTGTGGCAATGTATTTCTGCATGTATTTCTGCATGTTTTCTTCCTCTTTCTCTCTCTCTCGTTTTTTGTGTTTGTTTGTTTGTTAATTTTATGTTTAGTTGCCTTGTTTTCTAATATTTGGGGTATTTGCTCATTTGACCATCAGTACAGCTGTGTTTCTGAGAAATACCTGCAGCTTCAGATTCATTTTCCTTTAAGTATTTTCTTTCAAAAGTTGTAGAAAGTTTATGTAGTTAGTGATCTGCTGGGCTTCCTTGAGATGTAAAACTAATCAATTTGGTTTTTCATTAAAATACAAAAGAAAAGCAACAAACTTCAGAAGTAGTTAGCATTATGCTTCTAAGTCAATTAAATCCTTGACATGCACTGTGAACTCTTCTCTATGAACTCTTCACTGAACATTTTAGCATTTAATTACTAATCTTAACAGGATTAACATAATTTTCTTTGACTATCTGTGTATAGGAAATACTGATGCAGGCATATGAGCAAGTACATTACAGTACCTAGCAGACTGGTTTTCTAACTAAGTCTGCTTCCAACACAAACTGTTAAAGGTGCAAGATATTTTTGGTTTTTTCAGTCTTAGGCCACATGTAATATGTGCCATGTCATTTATGTTCTACATTTCTCCATTTTTAAAAATTTATTAGCTTTTTAGGGGTTTTTATCTCACTGTGTGCTGAGGAGATAGTATTTTTGTATTTTTCTTCCTGGATTTTTCTTTGCTGGAAGAGTAGATTTGTTGTCTATCGGTTATCAGATTTTGGACTTTGTAGTATATACTATACATTCATTGTAATCAATAATTGAAAGGACAACAATAGACCAACAGCTACTATTAAGGATCAAAATAAAGCTTTTATTATTGTTATTTTTATATAAATTTTCATTATTTTATTTTTAATCAAATTTGTAAAAGAAAATTCTGACATTCATACAGATATATTTCAAGCTAGACTGACGTACTGTCTGCCATGTACTTCAGGAAACAGAGACTTCCCAAGTTCACTTTTGTTTTGCTATTGTGGGTGACAAAATATCACACTAATGCTGGAGCAACTACAGTTAGTTGGAGCATCTAAAATGTGATTTAGAAGAATAGAATAATGCATAGGAGGTTTTAAAAGTTTTTTATTTCTTATTTTAATACAATTTCCTCTATAAATATTTGACTGAGAGCAGGCTACAAATACAGGTCAAAATCTCAAAATGTGATTATACTGAAGTACCAGTTAGTCAAGTTCCAGAATTATGTCAGTGACACACACTGAAGTTATCCAACTGTGTGGAACTGTGCTTAACATGAATCATTTGCTCACTCCTATTTGGCCATTTTTGCTGAAAAGGTCTACAATTACAATTAAGAACAATTTCTGAATGTATTAAAAAATAGGGAATTAGCTGAATATATAGCATATAAGAACAGAAATTGAGGAACCACTTTCTTATTATTTTTTGTGGAAGGAGAAGATGGAAAAACTTTAGAGTAAGTTTTGGGTTTTACAAGTTTGAACAGAAACAATGTGTTGTCCCCATCTAAAACTGAAAGGTAAATAAAAGTGATGTACTTTTTTTTAATTGTTTATATCAGTCAAAAAATCCTCTCATGTAGGTAACGCAGCTGTTTTGCAGTCATTAGTTTGTAAGATGCTGCAGGATAGCTCCAAAAGTACAATTCAGTTTTACTCAGAGTAGACACAAATGGCACAATTCTTAGAAACTGAAGAAAAGCATTATCTTTGTCTTTCAAAACTTAATTTACATTATTGACTACTGACTAGAGTGCGTACATTTTTTAAAGGCAAACATTTTTTTGTCAGATGAGATTTTGTTACAGATTTAATGTTCTGAATCAAACAACCTAATATCTGAGTTTATAATTCTTGAATGAAAGGAATGTGTGGTTGCAAGCAGCATTCTTGTAGTATTAGAAAACAATAAAATTAGTATTTAGCAAAGTATTTGATATAGGCTCTTTTATTACCTACAGATAATTATAGATAATGTAAAGTCAATTTTTTAAGACTAGGTACAGAAGGTAGATACTATCTGATATGCTGAAAATCATTTATGTTTTAGAATTAGAATACAGAAATACTGATTCCATCTGCCAAAAATTCAGAGACAGTTTTATCTTGCAGTCATGTCTGAACCATTTCCTTTATGGTACCACCTTGTAAGTAACAAAATACCTGCCACCTACCAGAATAATTATTCCTGCATTACATGCTCACGTGAAGATTATGGAGAGTCTGCCATAAACTCCATAAAAATCAGGTTCTTGAATGAGGTTACGGTCAGGAAGTATATTCTGTGTTATGTGCCAAATGTTTTCTCTGTGGTAGCATTTGTCTGAGAGTAATGGGAGGGGCTGCCATAATGTATTCTGTTTATCCATGTATAAAAGTCAAGGACTTTTCAGCCCTGGAGCAGTGTAAAATATGAGAAGTAGTCCTACTTCCTTTGGATACCACATCTTGAGAGGCAGAACTTCTTTAAAGCAGCCTAAAGACGCATCCTTGGGGAAAAGATGCTTTATCAGGAGAGTGTTTTTACAGGAATACAATTTGGTGTAGAATTGTGTTTCTGAGTTCAGTGTTATGCTGGAAAAATGAGCCAAAGGAAATTATGGAGACCGTCTTGGTATTCTGGTTGTGATTTAGCTGTCTGAACATATGCATGCTAATGTCAGTTTAGATACCTGAAGTTTCTTAGCTATCTGCACTGAGCTGCACAGACAGGGTGTATGACGCAAGACCTAGGTGTCTTCTGGGACGCTCTTCTGTAGCTGCAGCTCAAGGCCAAACAAAAAAGCAATCACTAAATACTTTGGTTTACTTAAAGGAACAATAAATAAAACTAAATTAAGTACTCTGCATATAGTGCATTTTGTCAGACTTCGAAATTATTTTTCCTGTGAGAACATAAGCACAATTTTCGAATGTGTGTGTGCCATACACATGCATATTAATAGAATGTGTGTGTGCAGATACATGTTCACATATATACTGTTATATTCACATATATAGATGTTAGGTTAACAAGTTATTTTTTAATTGACACAAACTCCTTCTGGTCTCACAGACACAATACTGAGAGCAAGTAGCTTAACTGAACTTCCATTCATCTTCAGACTTCTCAGGCTGATGTTTATCTCATTTTAGGTGAAACTATAAGTAGTTCCACAAAAGTCAATCAAATTTAACTACTATTAATTGTGGTAAATTGTGTCAGATGTTATAATATTAAGAAACTGCTTCATACAAAATATAGATAGAGAAAACGGTTTATCAGTTTGGATGTTACACATCAAATGCCCTGCATTTAAGTTACCCACATGTATATATGTATAATTTACAAAATAGCAGAGTAGGTTTTCATCATGTATTATATAAAAATATAAAATTATTTTTGTTAAAGGGTTTGGGAATGATGTGGCTTTAATGACATTTCAAAAAAATAAGATTTTACTACTGAACACATTCTTAAACTAATGGTACAGCAAGAGTATATTTGTCAAGCTACCTTTGTGCGGTTACACAATAGGTCACGTTGGTTATTTGTGGAGCTGTGTGTTACCGTTTGTAGACGTACTTATGAGAAAGATTTGGCTTGGAAACTCCTATCAACTTTATAATACTAAACTTTGCCTCTCAGGTGAAATCTGACCATTTGCTTAGGAAAATCTTTTTAGTTTATTGCTAGTCCTATTTTAAATACTATATTTAACAAGAGAAAATACTTCTGTAGTTTTCAGTCTTTCTAAAGATGAAAGCCAAGAATGGAAATACAGACAGCAAACTAAAGCATTAGTTAGTTCATCTGGTCCTAATGTTTTCACAGTGATATTTTAAGTCCCTATTTTCCCACCTTTATCAGTCACCACTTGTATGTCTGCTGGTTTCAACATACATTTGATCTTGTTATGTCACACCTGCTCTAAGGGAAGTTACACTGTTATAAAATTTATGAGTAAAGAAACAGTGAATCAGTTTCTTAATCTCCATCCATGTATTCCAAATTGGTTATAATGGCATAATGTGTGCTATGCATGATAGAGAGGATATCCATCATTCTGTTGAATTAGAAAAATGCTATTTTCACTGAGCATGTAATTATATTCCAGTTGCAGTACAAGTTTACAGAAGGACAGTAATTGATTTCCTTGAGAGAGAAATATTTATTTTTCAAGTAATATTGTGAGTTCTTTTACAGAAGGAATTATTTCACTGGAAACTAGAAACCTCTACTTAACAGGGCACTACATGCTCAGCCTCTGAACCTCAGCCCAGATCTTGGGTAAGATCTGTCACATAGTTTTAGAAAATTCACTCAGAAAGCTCCTCTGACTATATACTGGAGATTTTTGCTTCCTGCATCTTAAGGGCCTGAATCGACCGTTTTATTTTAATGGAATTTTCCTGACTATGAATAAAATTCAGCTATTTCTAGAGCAGGTGTTAATTCGTGTGAGTAAAAGTGACAGCAGTGGGGGTGAAACAGAGCAGTACCTGCTTTCATAGAGGCTTTCAACTATGAGAGTTTTTCCTAGGAATTGCAACCCATTGTCCAGGTCATGTATTTTACTCAATTTATTATTATATACATATAAAATAGAATAGCAAAACATATTTGAAATATCTAACTACAGTGCAGATGTGAGTAGTACTTTATAGGCTGACACTGCTGAGGTGCAGTAGGTTTTTCACCAGCATGTGGTTTTATGTAACGGGTGGGTTAACTCAGTATGTTCAGACCTGACACTGGCAGCTCCCTTGAGCAGACATGAAACCACTATAGCTTTGTGCAGCACAGTAATTCCTTCTGTTTAAATTCTCCAGGTCCATATGTGGGATTGTATGTTGCATGCAGTGTTTTCATGTGCTTTTTTACATGAATTAAACCCCAAAAAAGAGAGCTTTAGTTTAGATATGAAGGAAACTTATGTAAGTATTTGCAAAAGGGATTGGCCTTTGCCATCCTATGTTTTACATATATCACTGGACACTTATGTAGTTTTTTCCTTTTTGTGCAACAGCAGTTCTTTAAATAATTATTTATGAAATGTTACTAGTACTCTGGATCCTTGTGTTTGTTCTTTAGTGCAGATGAAAAGGTAAGCAAGAGTGTGAAATTACTCTATGCAGAATAAATGAAGAAGAGTTTGGTTTCATTTTATTGCAAAATGTTTTATCATTTATGGTCTCACATTCAAGGAGACTGGGGATGTTTTATTCAATTGACTCTTCAGACACTGTGGAATTAAATGAAAATTCAACTTGGACTTCCTAATGCTGAATATTAGTGCACCTTTCTAGGAAATCTTGAATGCTTAATTTATGATTTTTTTCTATACTAGTTCTTAATTAAATATATAAATTGACTGAACTCTTTAAATAATATGGTAAACTTCCTGGAGAATTAATGTTACAGAAATATGAAAGGGCTGGCTAAAGCATCACTTTACCAAATGTTTCTAAAAGGCTTTATGTATTTATATGACTTCACGATCTACTATTGATGCAAATTACTAAGGATAAAAGAAAATCCATCTGTTATCAAAGAAAAAAATAAATTAAATAAGTCCAAGGATTTGAAAGACTTAGCATTAAGGACTAAGTATTCATACTTTGTGATGGGTTTATGGTAATTGACAGTAGAAAAGACTTCCTTTTAGCATTCACAATGTGGGTTATTTTTTTTTTAAACTAACGAAAATGACTTTGCCATAAAAGCTTCTCATGTACCATATCCTGTTTCATTTCATAATTTCATATGCTTCACTAAAATGTCTCAATTAAAATATGACCTACACCATTTCATATTGTGTTGGGCATTACTAGTTTTGTTATTATTACCCTTACATTTAATCAAATTATCTGTAGCTAAATAAATAGCATTTCATCAAGAGCTGTTGGTTTTCAATCAGCTAGGAAACAGATTACTGGTCTGAAAACGGATCTAAGGCTAGTGTCTCCGATCTGCAACTAATTGTGTGCTGATAATAGTACTGCCCACAGGCAAATCCTACTTGCTGTCCTGATCTATGATAGATTTTCCTGTATGTTAATATTACAGCAGATGGAGACATTTTGTAATACTGTTACAGTTACTATATTTAATCTTTCCTTTTTAATTGGAAATATATGCTGTTTGGAGATACTATCTCCATGTTTCATTTCTGAACAGAAATGTAGAAAAGAAAAAAATCTCAAGAAAAACATTATAGCCATACTTTTTTCTTTAGTTTCTGCTCTTAAAACAGTTGTTACTTTAGAAGATAAAGTACTGTTGATACTTAAATATTTACATATAATATTATAGATTCTGCTGCTTATCTCAGAGGGGTGAGGAATGTGTGACAAACTGCAGCATGAAGTAGTGCTTCACTCTTTCTTGGTGGTGTGGGGGCTGTTGAGGGTGCAGGTGCCAGAGTCTTCTCTGGATCAGTTGCAGATCATGTACTTCCCATATATAGTATATATCCAGATTACTTCATTAGGACTTTATAAATATTTGCATTTTTCCAGCATGAAGCTGATGAGGGTGACTACTGGAGTACACAGTTAGTCCAGTTCTGTACCAAGACTCCATCATTGCAGGCACTTCACAAATGCAGAACATACTGTAAAAGCTGCTTTTAAGCAGAGGATACATAGAGGGTGTTCTGGAAGAAAACTGTCTTCTGGGCTGTGTACATTGTTCTTGTGAAGCAATTCCAGCAGTTTCAAATCTGTTTTTTCACCTTGCTAGTTATGCAAACAGCTCTTCACTTTTTCTCTAAAGCAAGTGGGAATTGTTCACTGTCACAAATAATAAATAACAAGAGTACCTGATCTGCAGAGCATGGAAGTGATAAAAACACATGCTTATGAGTGCTTGAGATTTCACAGCTATTAATTCTGAACTTTTTGATTGCAGTTTTGTTTTACAAGAGTGGATGCTGTTAGGGCAGCAGTACACAGTGACAGTGAAGGATTATGACAACATGCATTTGTCACTGTAAGCTTGATAAATTCAGTGTAAGAGATGGTCAGAAAATGCCCCTAAACCTGAAGTCATAAAATGCATCTTGCCTTTACTGAAAATAAGAATATTGAACATTTTTTTATTACTGCTACGTATCTTTAGTAGTAATTTAATACTAATATGAGTATGTTTGAGAAGATTTCTTTGTGTGTAATGAAGTGTATAGCGCTTGTCAAAATTAGTGAATTTCTTAACATATACATTGAGGGAATCTAGGAGTTTATGCACAGAATGGTATTGAATATACAATGTGTATTCACATACAGAAGGGTCCTTTATAAAAGGTCAGAAAATACTATACCATGTTTGTCATTAGTAAAAAGTCACAAGGACTCTTCAGGCTTTCATGAACATTCTAGAACATTTTTAAAGGCACCTTAGCACTTGAAGTCTAAATTACAAGTTTACCTAAAAGTATGCTCCCCAGCTACTTCTAAGTAAGTCAAAATGTGGTACATCATGTCTTATATTGTGAGATTGCAGCATTCACAGTGTGGTAGGAATGTTTCAAATCAGAAACCCCATTTTTGGCTTATGGGTAGAAATAGGGATTTCAGTAATAATTAGGTATCATTCTGAAATTTTGTACTGTGAGACAGCAAAACACAAAGAATCCGGATGCTGAATCTGTCACATATATGCTCAAATTTTACAGCAATAACAGTGAAAATAAATCCTGTGTTATACCATACAAAGTCCTCAATAAAGGAAACAATTGAGTAAGAACATGTCTAGAAATGTTGGTACTTCATTTTTTAATCTTTATCATTGTAGGGAATTCATCTTCAGCTTTTCTGAAATCCTCACTGAGCTGGTAATTTTTTTCACATTTTCATAACATCATCAAAGCCATGCTAATCTAACATGCCCTAACCAAGGGCATGTCTCAGAGTCCTTGAATCTTTGAAGAAAACATTTTACTGTCTGTTCTGTTTTTGACATATTAGAGATTCACCTCAAACTTCTATAAAACATCTAGAGAGGACCATTTGATTATTTACAAGGCAGGTGTTATAGGTAACAATCAACAGTTTATAGTTCATCACAAGATTAAAGAGTTGTAGATCCAAGAGGCATATGTTGTCCCATCTTTAAGGCATTGTAAGCCTGTAATCTGGAGGAGGAAAAGGAGAGATCTCATGAGAAAAGGAAATCCAGATTTTTTTTTTTCCTGTAGTGTAAAACTGTAGGTATTTCATTTGTCTCCCAAAGGAAAGTCCTAACATTTAAGCAAGACTTTTCTCATAGAAAAGGAGGAGAGTTAGAGTTCTGTCTTTTTTGATTTTTCTTCCTTTTTTTAGTCCCTAGAATTTTCTCCATAACTCAGATAGAAGAGCTATTTTTTAATCATTCAGCACTCTAGATTCTGACAAAGTCTTTTATTAAATAATTAAAAAAATATTTGGGAATAACTTTGTCCAGTAAAACTGATGCTCTCTGCTTTCCTCTTCATTTTTATCAAAAGCAGTGCACTTTTAAGACACTGGGTCTTTCTATGCTTTTAGGAATGCCTACTTATTTTTTATATGATTATATTTGGAATTATTTTGAAGGAACTCTTACATGAAGCATAAACCACGTAACTACTATGAAGACATAAAAGAATAAAACAAAGGGAACCTGTGAGGGAAACAATTGCTCCCAAAATCTCTTCTCTCCAGTTTTAATTTTTTTTAAACATGAAAATTCAGATTAAAAAATTAACCTAGTGAACCTTAAAATAATCACTTATATGTTGGCTTTATGAAAGCTGTTTTAAGAGCCAAAAAAAGAAGTTTTGAGAGCCAAATAAAATAAATGTGTTCAATTGTTTGGTGTTTTGGAGGGAGAACTTTTCTTGAGGAGGCAGTGGAATACATGTACTGATATATATGGGAATTTTGCTCACATGTAATTTACTGTGAACTCCTATATTATCTGCCTTCTAATCACAGGGTGTTTTGCTCTGCTTTTTTAGTCTTACCTTCCCAGTGGAAGTGTACAGTTTTCTGGATTTTCATTTCAGTCTTTGTTCTTCCCACCAAATCAGTTTATTTTTCTAATACTGGAGGAGTCGGATACTGCTGTGCAATAAGGGGCCAAATGTTAAGAAAAGGTGGAGTCTGAATATTATTTAAATTTTGTTTTTTCTGCTGGATTGCAGAAAGTCTTGGAGATCTATAAATATCTTAGTTATAATATACTGATAATAATAATAAACTGTTAGCTTCTTGTTGGTGTTTTTGTGTTCATTTGTTTGTTTTTATTTTTAATTAACGTCTGCCCTAAAACCTTAAACGTTTGAAGATCATAGCTTAAATGGTGAAAGGTAAGACAGTGACGACAGGAAAGATATTCATTTCTGTAAATGTCCCTACCCCATAGGATAGCAGCACATGCATGTATGACTTCTTAGACATTGTTTTCCCAAAGAGGGGTTTTCTCTCTTTATAATAATGACAAAACCAAAGGAACAAAAAAACCCCAAACCAAACACCCTACCAATAAAAAGCACCAAATAACCAAACCTGAAGAAATGTTCTCCAAATCAGGCTGATTTCTGTTTCCATGAATCAACAGCCCAAGTTAATTCAGAGTCAGTCTGGCAACCTCCTCTGGCTGACCTATGCTGTAGAGAGTAAACAGAGGAGATGTCAGTTTTATGACTAATCCTCTGTTTTTCATGAAACCTTTTCTTTCCAAAGAGGCTTAAGTATTTCAAGCACAAATGAAATAGTGCCCATGTTCTCTACTTTTCCATAATTCAAGAGCTAGGAAGCCTGATTTGTGAGAAGCTTATTCTGTGACTTTGTGTGTAATTGACAGTGAAGGGGGAAAATGAGGCAATGTTACGCCTTTGCCAGCTCTTTTTAAAGGAAGGAATATACTTACTCATTAATGATCCAAGCTATGAATAGATTCATGGTTTATAGCACAGTCTTAGAGCGGGTTAAGAGAATTTAAGGGTTTATCACACAGTCTTAAAAGGGGCTAAGAGAAAGATATTCAGACTGGAAAATTCTGGGTAAACATTTATCTATCTTCTTGACAGTTCATTATTAAATTATGTGTTGGCATTTTACAGGCACAGAAAAAAAAGAGGTACAGACAAAGAAATAGAAACACACGGATGACCCACTCTTAAAGTTTAAGCAGAACAAATATTTAGCATTTAAAGTATGGAGCAGAGGTACTAAAAATCTTTGCAAACTACTATTCACAGTGCACAGTATCCAGTAATATGGTTTAGTTCATTACATGACTACATGATGAAGTACTGTATGATGCAGTATTATTACATCTTTTATGTGTCCGGGGCTTAAATTTGTTCAAAGTCTTGGAGTTCCAAATAGTAGATGTAGATTTCATGATGACCAGCAAATAAATCCATTAATACAACTAAAATAATGAAATCACATCAAAGTGTGGTTTTGTTTTGGTTGGTTGGTTGGTTTAGTTTTTTTTTAAAAATCAAATATTTGTATTTAAGGGGAGCAGAGGAAGAATCCATGTGAGGAAGAATCCATGTCAGAAATACAGGACCTTGTTAACAACGTACTGTCATGAGTGTCCTTTAACATAGGTTCAGATCTGTGTTACTCTAGACATGCCCCTAATATTACTCTTTTGGTTTCTTGTCTATAGGAGGTGGATTATAGCATTTTTTTGCTTCATGGTGATGTTACAAGTTTGGACAGATGTCAGTAGTGGAACCAGTGTTCTTGCTGAGTACAGAATTTTGTCCACGCTCTGAATTCTAGTCTACAAGTCAGAGTCCCAAAAATTGTGAGAGTCAGGTTTCCTGATCTTACTGTGCTGTTAAACATCCTAAGGGAAGTGCAAACAAGCACAAGTTGTAAGGTTACTGTATTCAGCTTTTAGAAATGGTGATGTATCTTATAAATGTTTATAGAGATGGCTTACAATATACTAGTATATGAAGTGTAATGGATTTCAGCATCTTATCAGAGTTTAAACTTTATTCACTTGTGAACATAATGTCTTAAATTTTTTACATGTTTTCTTCCTGTTTGGTACATCAGACTTAAATTCCTGTTTATTGATTTATGTTGATAGTAGCATGATAGATCTCTACATTGTTTACATGCTCAATTTATATTTCATTATTAAAATATAGTAGGTGTTTTGTCCTAATATTAGAACATATTGGTCTTATTTAGCACTATTAAGATATGCTTAACATCATGCATATTGACTGTAGGTTTTCAAAATTTCCCTGTATTAGTCTAACTGTCTTCCCTGCAAAGATTTAATTAACTGGGATACAATTATGTTTTACTCATTTGTATGAATGCATTTTAAACAACAGAACAGTAGTTAAATCCCTATTTATGCATTAGCTTGAGTTCTCCTGGCAGGAATGAGGTAGAAATACCAACTTTAATGAAGGATTATATTTTTTTAAAGTTTGTTACTTAAAGGTGCAGTTCGACCCTTAGGCCAATTTATCTCACCTCAGCTTGCTTGTCATCTAGCACAAGTTACTTATCTAGGGACAATTCAAATTAGGAGGGATAGATACCTTCAGGAGTCAAGCTATTCCATCAGGTCTAACTATGTACTGTCTCCTGGACCTCTCTCTCCACTGATCATAGCAGAAGAGTTGCATAGGGGCTTCTAAGTCACTGAATTGGAATGAGATTCCAACTGTCCTTTGTTTTTTCAGAAGCAGGTGTAAGTCTTGATTTTACTACGTTTGGGTTATACTTCATTTTCACAAATGTTGACGCAGACCTGTGTGCTGTCTGAAAAAGTGGGAAATGATTGGGGGGAGTAAACAAAATGCAGGTGCTTTGTAGCTATTTTCTCCAGATACAAGGTTACATCATTATTTCTAAAACTGGCCATTAGCTCTTTGCTGTAGTTATTTTAAGTCAAAAGTATCAATGATGGAAGTGCAAGCAGTGATGTGATGGTGATACAAGAGCCTATGAGCTCATCATCATCATCATCAGTATTTATGCATGCTTTGCTTTCACCTCATATTTGCCAGAATTCTGATGGTTTGCTTTGTCCTCTTGCCTTAGGCAATTTTTATAGTCAGTAAACATTGAAGTTAATTAAAAAAAAAAAAAAAAGACTTGTAGTATTTGCTACGTCATAAATAACATTGATGGATTTTGCTGTTTCTGTATCCAAGCCTAGAAAATGAGGGATATGCAAACTGATTTACTAGAAAGTATTTATAGCCTTCCTAATAACTGAGATAACATTCAGCGACCACAACATCTAAAACTGTTTTACATTTTGTCCTCTGGCATTTATCTAACAAATGCAGCTTGAACTGTTATAGTCAAGAGAAAATAGCAGGTAGATTAATTTTATGTCATGATACAGCCATAGAAGTTGTATATAAATGTGCCGAAGATGGGGATTTTGTTTTGTTGCAACTGTAGCAACATCAGATTTTAATAATGCACTGTTTCTTCTTCTTCATAATGTCGGTGCTGAAGATTATCAAAGAGGTTTGGTAAATGTTCCCCTAAGTTGAACCTCTCCAGGAAGAAAAAGGGAAACAAGAATAAGTGAAATATTAGCAATGCTCATACCCAAAAATGCAATAATAACAACAACAACAAAAATTTTTGAAAGGTAAAGAAGTTCAAAGAAGAAAAAATCTTGTTTGTGAGATTAACCCTGTTTGTTTGCAAAGTAATGTGTGAGAACTGTCTGTTAGAAAAAAACATAGTAACCTGGCTTTGTGATAATACGGTATAGTGTTTTGTTATAATTTCTGCAGTGTTCTATATATGGTGGCTTTATAAAAACTGTTTCTGTCACTGATCTTTCTTTACACTTAAAATACATAATATATACTTGTAGAAATACAATATAAAGTAAAAGTAGGAATTCAGTTGCTCTATACACAGTTTTAATTTTTAAAACAAAAAAACTGTAGTGTTCTATCAGATTAATATATTTCCAATATCTGTGTCTGGACATTCAAAGTTATGTCCTGTTCTCTCTTTGCTGAGCAACAGCTAATGTTTTTGAGGTAGAAAAAGTCGTAGGGTAGTTAAAGGAGATTCAACTGAGAAAATGAGAAGTGTGCATTTTCTTTTTCCCTACAAGGAAAAAACCCACAAACTTTGAAATATTTGCACAAAGGAACATGGTGTTTGTCTAAACAGGGAGACAGAGGTGCAGCAGGAGTTTTAGCTGAAATGGTTCAGAGAATTCCATTTGATTAAGTGTCTGCCTAGCTGCAGATGAGAGCTATCTGAGATGTCACTGAATATGTCTCCGTGAAGAATAAGATGCTGTGACATAGAGGTCCTTACAGACTCTCAGAGTGTCTAGGATAAGAAGCTGTAACTCAGTACCAGAGTCGTTACAGCAGATTCTGTAAGTGTCTTATTTCACATGACTTGTCTAGGAAACCAGGATGCGGTTATTATAATTGCTTAGACTATGAATTTCTAGGGGTCTATAAGTCTCACACTGATAAAAGAATTTATAAAACTGTGCAACTAGTTCCTGTGACTGATTTCTCTAACATTACAGGATGTTATGTCAATCACTGCAAAAAATATGTAAGGCTACATCTTAGTTCCTGTTCTCGTAGATTTGTCATCTATAGTGCCATGAAATGGGCAAAGACCAGACTGAGCACAGAGCTAGAAATCTCATCACTCTTATGTTATTAGTCCATGGTTTAGTGGATTTGGAGAAGATATGGAAGATTTAGCTGTGCCTATCTCCAAGCTATTGCTTTAATGTGGGCTTGATTTCTGTTCTAGCAAAACACCATTTGGGGAGCAATGCATTGCTGATATAGAACTCTTTCTGTCATTCAGACTAGGGGGGTGAAGGGAAGATGATGACTTTCAAAATGGTTTAGAAGAGGTGTTTTCTATCCCTTTCTCTGACCTTGAATGGTACATATTTTGAAAAGAAACCCCTGTGTATCAGTGTTTTAATATTTCTATCTCCCAGTTTTAAAAACAGAATCCACACGTGAAACATATAGAAAAGAAATAAAAGGCACAGTCCTACATACTCTGATGAACATTGTGTTTACAGGACTTGAAATTGATATTTATATGCTGTTTATCTCAGACTTACTGTTAAATCAATAGAATTGTTATTTTCAATGCCTAAAAAGCCTTTTTTTCACTGTTTAGTGTTTTGTCCAATACTAATCAAAAGGTGCTTTTTGTTTGGCACCTCTGATGTATTTCAATTCATTTTGTTTATTTTAAAGAATTAATTATTATTCTGTGATCTCGAATTGATATTCTGTGTGGCAATTCAATTATTAATTATATAAAATATAATTAAATGTAAATATATTTAATTATACTAATAATTATTATAATACCTCAGTTACTTAAAAGAGGAAAGGAATAAAATATTTTTTAAAAAATAGCTACCCTGAATTATTTCCATTAGCTAACAGATTAAGAAACTTTGAAGACTTAGCAACTGCACATGTATGTAAGCTAGTTTGCATTTATTTAGTATAACTTCTCAATTCAAGCAGTAGATAATTTAGAAGAGAAAATATTATGTCCATATGCATTAGAAATGCATTATTTTTAACTTTTCATAGACATACTCTTTTTACCATTTAAAGCTTATTTTTAATCATATATGGCATTCATGCAAAATGTGTTACTTTTATAGAAGAGTACTCAAATGATGTGTAAACTATGAAGTTAAACAGTTCTCTGAATTGAGAAGAAACATAAGAAATACTTCAGAATAGAGAGAGTAGGAAGTGGAAGGGATTTGTAGTATGATTGTTTTTACAACTGTAGCTAATATCATTGATACAATAATATTTTATAGGACTGAATATTCAGAGTATACAATGAATAGTCTTGTGTCACATTTTATAAAGAAACTTGTAAAGATATGTGTGTGTAAATTTATGAGCTAAGACAGACCCCTCATAATGAGAGATTTGTTGTTACTTGATCACCAGACATGGTACTCCCAGGGGGTTTTTTATTTGTGTTTTTTTTTGTTTTGTTTTAAGAAGCATAATCTACCAGAGTACAAAGCTGCAATTTCTGTCATGAATTTTATGCGCTGGTTGATCACTACTGTGTTTCACTGGTTGCTGGTGGCACAGTCTCCGTGCAATGCATTGAAATAATTAGTTACATTTCTAGCAGCTACTGAACAGTGATGTTCTTTGATGCTTCTATGATGATTTAAAGTTCTTGGACATAAGAATTTTCTTGCCCTACCTAAGGAAAGACTCTGGCAAGTCGTTTAATTATATAACTACTTCATTCACCTGCTGTGAAAGTGATCAGGGACCAAGCACCTTATGTAAGTGTCTGTCTGCTTGCTTTTGGAAGTCATCAAAATTCACTCTGATATACTCAGGAGTATCCCATTTTCTCCAGTAATCCCAGCAGGCAAAGTCCAGTAGAAGAGAGCAGCTAATACAGTATCTGTGATAAGGAGTTACAAATGTCAGCATAGTCTCTTCCAAGTTATCACATTCTCAAAGGATGCCAGAGAAGTTAGTGTGTTACTCTTTGCAGCTTCAGCATTTTTCCTCTGATGAGACCTACTTGAGGACAATCTTCATTATGTGTTCTGTGTAGTATCCTGCAGTGCAATACCAGTGTAGAATTTTATTTTGGTACTATCTTGGAAGAAGAAAGTTAGAGGCTTGTGCTTTCTTTTAAAATATCCAGTGATATCTGCAATTTGTTTCAATTCCTATTTAAAAGTTGACCTTGCATGCTGGGGCTTTGACTTTTTTCTCTCTACGCATATGAACTGTAGCTTTAGGATAGTATTTTAAGGAAACATACAGGTTACATTTTTACATCAATATGCGGGTACATTGATATAATACAGCAATGTCTGTTTCCTGCTTTTATCCCCAGGTACTAGGCAAGTAGCTTTTTACATTTTTATGCAAAAATTTATATAATTAGTATAATTTAATTCACTGGAACATGCCTGTTCTATGTAAGACCAGCTTCCATGCTTCTCTTACCCTTCAGAACAGGGTGTCTGGGTTCTGGGAATGGTTCCTGGGATGTGGTGGCTGCTGAACTGTGGCTAAGCACTCTTGGGGATGAAGTGCTGGTTGGCATCAACCAAAACTGTGCTGAAGGTCATGCTGATAATTGAGTGCTGTGGATATTCACTTAACAAAAACTGAGCATGTGCCCTGGCCCTGCACAATTTACTACTATAGATAATACTTTGCTCTCCACTCAGAAAGCTTTTAGTACATTCCAGTAATGGACTTTTTTAAAAATAAAAAAATATTTTTTGTGACACAGCTTCATGCCAAAATGTTAATGTATAAACATATTTCCATATGGAAAATAAATTTTTATGTGATGACTGAATATAGATATATTTAAAAAATCAAGTAGACTTTTAAGTGACTGCATTCACAAATGGATTTTTTGCATGCACTTAGAGAAATTACTCATAAACATTAGGATTGTGATTTTGAGCAGACTGTTACTTCTAGGTTCATTGTTTCTAATTTCAGATCTCAGATTAAAGAAAAAAGTAAAAACAAAAACAAAAAAGCAAAGCAAAGTAATACCCATAGTATTATTTGATAGATATGTTTATTCTTAACTAGATTTAATTTGTTTTTCTGATTCTCTAAAAGGTCAAAAATGTTTTGGGTTTGGTTTTTTGTCTTTTTTTTTTTTTGTTTCTTTCTTTCTGTAAATCTTTCTAATATAAATATCAGCATTGCTACTCTGAGTACAGTGTTCTACAGAATCAGGGTTCTTTTCCTCTTTCCAATATATGACTATTAAGCAAAATCTCATGGGGAAAAATAGTGCCCACAGCATTCTCACTAACCACTTGGAACTGCTTTTTGTAGGAATATTACTAACGGAACTATGAACTCTAATTCTCATTTCAGCTTAGGTATAAAAGCACACTAGGAAAATTATTCTAAATTTACATTTATATAACTGAAAGTAGAATATGTCCCGTGATACTTTTACATCTATCCCTGCAAAGTGACATTTGAAACATTCTCTCACTTAACACTAAAACGGAAATCCCTACTGTTGTGTAGGAACTTAAATTCCAGTCATTGGGAAATATGTTATCTCAGGTTGGCCATGGGTACCACAAATTGCCAAGAGCTGTCCCTGAATGGAATGTAACTAGTTATCAGCAGGCATCCGCAGTATTGAGTGAACTTAGGAAATTCTGACAATGTGACATTCTGACAGGTTCTTGTTCAATTCTTGAGGCACAATTGGAATTTCCCATTGCAGCAAGCTAATAAAAATGTATTAGGGTTAATGCAGTTATGAAAGCTCTGAAATGGCTAATACAAGTAGAAAAAAATAGAGTACAGCTGCTAATATACGGGTTGATGCATGCTTAAATAGCTAAGGATAGAAGTACCGAATTGCTTTTAAAGAGAAAAAAGCCAAAGCACTTAAACATCATTTTTCACACAGATAATTTCTAGATGGCGGAAGGGATAGTACTCAGATTAGGAAAAAAAATAGTCTGTCCAAGTACAAGAGCTTTCATCACGCAAAATACGTTAAGAATGATATGAGAAATAGATGCTGAGAATAAAAGTCCTATTTCAACCTCACCATGGAGCAGTACACTAAATGTGGATAATTCTAGCTACATAAAGCAGTTCAGTAAAACTACTGTGATATGCCGTTCCGAAGCCCGTGATACTCAAATTCAAATACTTCTGGTTTGAATCAATCTTTATTATCCACTTATGTGCTTGGGATTGATGAAAACAGTTGGCAATAGTTGAAAAAAAGTATCAGGTGTGTGTGAGCTACTAGTCTTTAAGATGGTTCATTAGAATATATCCTGAAATCTCTTTTGCCTTTTTAACAGGAAAGAGAATATCATGCAACTGAAAAAAATCTTGGCAAACTCAGGGTATTTTTTGACTGAAAAAAATTTAGATTGCATCGTAATACTGTCCTGGGAATTATAAAAGATTTAAAAAGATTGATTGTAGCAAGTATTACACACCAATAAATTTTCAGTAATGCTGGTGTTCTTACGAGGTTTTCATCTTTAACATTTTTTTTGTTTAATTATAGTAGATTACTTTGGCCATTGTTGCAAGTTGACCCCAGCCAGCACCAAGCACCCACATAGCTGCTTGCTCACTCTCCTCTCCCATGGGAGGGGAAGAAAACAGAAGGAATGTGAGAAGACTTGCAGATTGAGAAAAGGCCGTTTTGTAGGTGAAGTGAAAGCTGTGTACACAAACAAAGTGACATAAGGAATTCATTCACTACTCCCCACTGGCAGAAAGGTGTTTAGCAACTTTAGCTACTTTCTCAAAACCAAGACTTTATCACCAGTAGCAGTTTCTAGGGAAGACAAATGCTGTAACCCCAAACATCCTCCCCTTTCTTCTTCTTCCCCTGAGCTTTTGTTGCTAAGCATGGCATCATATGGTATGGATCTGGTCAATTTGTTCTGCTGTCCTGGCTGTGTTTCCTTCCAGTTTCTTGCTCACCTCCAGCCTACTTACTGGCAGAGTGGAAAAAGAGAAAGTCTCAATGCTGTGCAAGCTCTGCTCAGCAATTGCCAAAAGGTTGGTGTGCTATCTACACTATTTCAGTCACAAATCTGAAACAGAGTACCATATGGGCTGCTTTGAAGAAAAGTAACTCTGTCTCAGCCAGACGCCATACAAGCATCTAATTATTTCATTACCTTATATTTGTAAGGTTGTTTCTAAGGAGTTAGATGAGCTATCATTTCCTGTTATTTTTTGTGCAAGTCTTTAAGTCTTAATGATAAGTTCATGGTAATAGTAACAAAACTTCACCCTTTAAAAGCAATAAAGTAAATGGATAGAATTCACAGCCTTGTGTCATGAGGCAGCACAGAGGATTAGATAGAAGCTGGTGAATCTGTGTCAGAACCTAATGTAGGTTCAATAGCAAAACCATTGGAGGTCTTAACATTGACCTGAGAGTCATCTGCATAAGCACCTATTTAAAAGTTCACATGAACTCAGGACAAATTCTTCATAATTGCAATAGCAGAAAAGAGATTTATCAAACTGTTTTTATTTGGATTGACTTCCAGTGTATTTTTTCAGATTTATTCAGTGCTAGTATGGCATGATGAATAACATCTGTAAATAATTATTTCTGAAGTTACATTAAATGTCAAATTTATATACTTAGTGATAGAATCTTCTATAACAGAGTTCTTAAAGGCTTCTGTATAACCTGCAGTTAGGCAGAGAAATATGTTACAATTATACAGAATAATGATAAAGAAAAGCTAAAAGAATGGTATACAATGTTCTGGGTAGGCAGCATGATGATATTTTAATATGTCAGGATGCTGTCCACAATCTTAGATGAAGCTAACTATATGAGACAGCATGATACATTGTAAAACATGTCAATATTTGATCTAGTAGAGAAGGAACAATTTATTTACCTTCAGATGTTCCCTATTTTAGCCCCTCGAGCATTAAAGAAAGAGCCTGTGGAACCATTTGGGAAGCATAAGTTGATTATCATTGTTTGTCATTGTAAACAGAAGCTTCTAATTCTGAACTTTGAAGATAAATTGCATTTAGGAGACACAATTCTTAGAGATTTTTGTTTGTTTGTTTGTTTAGGTGGTTTTTTTTGTTTGGTTGTTTTTTTTCCTTGTAAAGAAAACCATTTTGATGGAATTGAGTTTAAAAGGAATTGCACATATTGTTCTCCTGTTAGATGTGAGGAGCTTCTTACCTCCAACAGGAAAGAACAGGGAAAAATAGCTGGTAAAAATAGGGGGCAGTAACCTCTTAGCCTAGAACAGCATATCTAATTGTCATCCTGTGGTAGAAAATTCAAAGTGCACATAGGTGTAGAAACTGTTATTTCCAAGAAAAAGAAAAGGAAATAAGGGACTGGATTTCGACTGAGCACCATGCTAAATTTTCCTTTTTTTTTTTTTTTAAATAGTTCTGAGAAATTTGAAAGGGTTGAGATAACTCGATATACAGATGACTGCAGCGTCTGCTTTTGGAAGCCTACCATCTTTCTTTTGAGTCCTCTAATTATAAAAGGAATAATCCAGTTATGCTTCTTGGAGGAGGGATGTGAAAATAATTTCTTTTTTTTTTTTTTTTTTTTTTGCGTGGTCCTAAATGGCATGTTATGAACAATGGTTAAATTTGTGGAATAGATTTCCAAACAAAATAGGTGGCTGAAGATTATATTGGTCATGGCAGGAAATCGTAGGACTGATAGTGTAAATGGAAATCTATACTGAAATGGTAATAAACAAAAAATACATAGTTGGACTGTTTTCCCTCAGGCTATAATTATTACCTATGAGAGGTTTGTCTATTAAACCAATAACTTAAAGGAACTCACAAATGAGAAGCCATAAAAATCCATTCTGTTTATGTTTACACTACCTAAAAAGAACAAGGGGGAAAGGCTAATGGACACATAATATTGAGCACATGCTAAATGGTGGCTTTTTACTTTTGATTTCCCTCACAAATGTTTCTTCATTAAGTGTTTCAGCTCTACCTTTTCATTAATTTAATAGAAGGTAATCGATGTTGCTTTTAATACCTTTTCTATGTTGCCTTGACCACAAACTTAGAAACTCAGAATGAGCTGGATAGGCACAGTTGTTTATTATTATTATTATTATTAATAATAATAATAATAATACCCAGTATCTTATTTGTTAGATAATTTTGTCCCAGGGTACAAAACTTGTAGGAGTGTTAGAGGGATGGTGTTAAACATCTTGCATGTAAATTCTTAAAAACTTTAAAAAGGAACACTCACTGGCTATCTAGGTAGAGTGTACTAGAATTTATAACTATTGTGTATTTTTTTCCTGAAAGCTTTCCTACTGCTGCTCCTGTGATTCTTTATGCTGTTTAAGAGTACTTCACCTCTGTTCCTAAACTGTTTAAGCCTTCTGCACATCTGGAGGTCACTTCTGCTTTTTTTTATACACGTTAAGTTCTTAAAAACAAACAAAAATGTTTAATAGAAACATTTGACTGTGAGAAATGAATGTGAGAAATAGGAATCATTCAACAGGCGGGAGACAAAAAGGGAAGCCAGTGAATGGGGTTGGAAGGCAATAAATGCCAAATCAGCATGTTGAAATGTGTGGAAGCAAGGGTAAGGTAGTTTCATTTTTACCTCTCCCTAGTGTACACACACACAAAAAAGTCTTCATTGTCCTTTTATAACAACTTGTGGAATCTTATTAGTCCTTTGTTATGTTTTGATAAGGTAGTATCCAGAAAGATAGTTTATGTTTTAGGGGCTTGTTTTGTTGCTGTCCTCTGAATTCTTTCTGATTTGTCAGTATATCTGGCACCAGATGCTGATACAGTCAAGCAGATTCTGGTGCCAAGTGGTGCTTATTATTATAACTGAAGCCTTGTAAATTCTGAGTAGAAAATAGTTTTCTTAGTGTCCTACGTAATAACATTCCTTTTCCTTCATTCCTGGTGTTCAACTCCTTTACTGCACATCTTGGCTTAATTTTCGTTGTCATTCTGCTATTTTTTTTGTTCCATTGTAACCGCTCCTGCCTGTGAGGCAGCATAAAAAGTAATTTGTTTCGTATTTGTGGAGCGTTGTTTTTTGGTTTTGGTTTTTTTTTTTTCCAGTGCTACAGTTGTACTACAGAGTTTAGTTTGTGGATTTCTCAAGGTCATTTGAATTCAAATCTTGTTTCCTTTCCAGTGTTTGTGGCTTTTCCCTGTGGGTAATCCACAGTTTCCACAAGTGTATACCATTATTCAAGATTAATGAAATATTGTGCCAAACCCAATAAATATTCCTATGGCGTCTCATTTGCAGTTTCCCCTTTTCCTGCCAGCAAACTGTGGATAGCTACCAAATGACATGTTTTTTTTCTACTAACTGAACATCAGTATCATGGAGAGCACTAATACTGTGGTCATTTGATCTGGACAAGTAGGATTTAACCTCTAGCCTATATCCTCTTTCAGTCATTTAATATTCTTTCAATTCTGGCTCTATAGTATTTGAGTGAAATAACGTAGTTACACTTAATGACCATTAACCAAAACAAATAAAGCTAGTACAACTCCCAGAAAACCAAAATCAAAACACCTTCTAGAAAAACATATCAGTTTTGTTTTCTGTATTTTCACTTCTAGTCAAGTAAAAAAATTGGATGTTCTTTGAAAAATGTGTATATTAAAGTAAAAGAGTGTGGATTAAAGCCACACTAAATACCAGACACAGAAACAATTATTAAACACTGAATGCATTGATTATATTGTAGTCATACCCTAAATAGAGATACATCAATGTAGCAAGTTAGTTTGTGTAGTAATAGCAGTGTGGAATTCAGGACAAACTACAAAACTCCCCCAAACATAAAAATATGAGTTCTCTGTTTTTGTAGTTCTGTACAACCATACACTGCTAACTAGTTGGTTAACACTGGAACTAAGCTGGTTCCATTACCTACACAATCCAATCTCACTAGGCCCTGCAGCATAAGCCCAACTGTAAATCACAGAGAGAACTATGGAACTTGTGCCATGCATGGCAGTCATAGAGACACTGGCCTGATCCTACAGACCAAAATGGTTGCTACAGTTATACAGTCTGTTTTTTATCCATAAAAAGTCATATGCTTTCCTGCTGCTCCAGACTCTTCTTTTGCGTTAATTTTGGTTTTGGTTGGATTTTTGTTTGGATTTTTGTTTGTTTGTTTGTTTTTATTTTTATTTTTTTGCTTTTCCTTATGAGTTAATTGAGTTCTTCTGATGTTGAAATACTAACTCTGTAGATAATAGCTGATAGTGCAGCCATTAATCCAGTGGTCTGGACTTACTAATTAAATCCATCTGCTCTTCCTAAATTGTTGCTCTTCCTAAAGTTAGGAAAGAAGGAGTGAAGCAAGCAAGCTGTAGCAATTCAAGTTTCTTCTTGGCATGGTGGTAGGCACGTCACTGCTATTGCCATGATTAATGCAAGGCTTCATTTTAAGTTTGACTTGTTATAATGGAAGCTACAAAGAATGGATTTATTTGTTCATAGGTTATGCCCATGACCTTCATCACTCCGTTGCAGTTTCTGGAGGAGAAAATATATTTATTATTTTTTCTCTCATGCCCTTGAGAAATTTTTGGGTGGTTTCACAGGGAGAGATCTTAATGAACTTACAACTATACAACTCTTTTGAGCAGGAAATGGCCGAAGGAGAAGAATGTGACTTAGACTTTAACAAAGCTGTTCATAGAAACAAATGGAAAGTAATATCTGTTTCAAGATATAATAGAAGTGTACTATGTTGAAACCTCAGTCTTGTAGATATTTACATATGTGGTCAGGATATCAGTATATAGCTCATATGCTCCTGCTCATATTCTCCAGCTGAACCCTTTGCCAAAATGAGGTCTTAATTAATGTGGGCAGGTGTTTGAAAAGAAGTTTTCAAAAATAGAAATAGAAAAAAAGCACAAATTAACCTCTGGGAAAACATGGCTTTGATTTTTAAGTTCAATAGTAGAAAAATTTCTCATTTAATATACTTAATTTTCAAGTTCCTTGAATAAAATGTCATTCGAAAAGCAGTTTTCAAAAATACTGCATAAATATGTTGCTGTACTTTTTTGTTATTCTTTGGGTAAATGCAAATATGTTTCTCTGTTTTATACTTCATGATCTACTGAAATAAACGCCTAAGATTTGTTCAAAGGAATGAAAAATACTCACTTTGTTTCATAAGAAGAAAGTACTCAATGATTTCCTCATATTTTCCATAATGATAATTTTCAGTTACTTACTTTTCCCACCTTGTTTCTCATGTTTATATGCATCCTTAGATTGATTAAGTTTATTGTTACTCCATTTGATTGTATGATGCTTTTACTACTTCTAGTAAAGTGTAATATTTTTTGATCAATTGAAGCAGTTAAAATAAAATGTCCAACAACTAGAAAACATTCAAAGACCAGAAGAAAAGCTATTTTGAAAAATAATTTTTTGCCATATTGGTATCATTTACTGATTTCTGTTTTTTCATTTGAGCATGAAGTAAAATGCAGAATAAAAGTGAGATAGTTAAGGTAATAGAATTAAAATTGAAATTAGAAAATTACTAATCAGAGAAAATAGTTTATAAAGTAAAGTAGACCATTAAAGGCTTGCTTTTCAGGCAGATGAATAAAGACAATTCTCACAACAATCAGTGAAGAGCAGTGGGTGATTAGTGCCTCTAAAGCTAACTCCTGCAGGCTAGACCAGATCCATGTTAATTGTTAGGATGAAAGAGTTGGAAAAGAAAAAATACTCAGAGTTGGAGGAAGAAATGTTTACTCCAGAGGGCTGTACCAGTCATCTGCTGTGTATACTATCTACATATGATTTTATTGAAGGAAATCTCACAGTGAACATTTTCTATATAAAATAATTTATTTTACAACATTTTTTAAAAAAAAGGTTTTTGGAGCCCAGACTGATACAGGGATTAGATTTTAAAGTGTTTGCCGTATGGAACTGGGACTAGTTTAAATTTTCAGGCTGACGATGTAAAAATTGCTTCTTTTTGTTAGTTGAAGAAGCAGTTCAGTATGCTGGAGCTGTTCCTTAGGGAGGAAAAAGAAGCAAGTGCAGACTCCTGGCTGGAGCCCAGCTGCCTGTTAGAGTTCCAGAGCTTGTCCTGATTCACTTCTATTTGTTCTTCTCTCACTTGTTCATTCATATCCTTTCCACTGAATCATGAAACAAGAAACTGTGAAATCTTTGGGTCAGTGGATTTTGGTATACTTTAGGATCTCTAGGCATACTGTGATTGAATGTAGTTGACATTCAATCACATGGTTTTAATACCGTGTTTCCTTAGTGGTTTTTTCTAATGTGTTCAGTAGTAAGTGGCAGATTTTTTGTTTCTAGAAACACTGAAATGAAACACTATCAGTGATATAATGAAGAATTTTCCCCATTTACTATCGTTATAAAATGATAGATAAATAAATACTTCCACATACATTTTGTAAAGTATTTATAAACAAGTAAATTTAAACAAAGTAAATATTTTAAAAGCTTTTTTATAAACTAGATTTTGGTCCATTATAACATAAAAATAGTAGATCAGTTTTTGTGATAAAAACTTATTTATTTCTCATTTGTCTGTAACAGTAGTCCACAGGATTTGGTCCGTTGCTGGTTGTGGCATAATGAGGCATGGACCTAAAAAACATTGGATCTGTCTGAATCTAAAAAATAATTCCTTGGCATTATGACAAAATCTGGAATTTAGCATTTGAAAAAAATACATGTTCTGAACAAGCAAGTACATAGGTTTGGTCTCATAAAATAGGGGGGGAAAAAGAGTTTTCTTAATTTTATGGTTACGAATTAAATAAATGAATAAATGTATGCAAAATAGTAAGGAAATACTACACTGCTAAGATAGGAAGGAAGTCTAGAGGGCTCGTATTTCGAGCCCTAGCTCTAACAGTCTTCGAAGTCTGGTCATGTCTTCTTGTATTATCCTTCTGTTGGACTCTAGTAAACTTAAAAGTGTCTAAGTACATGTGGGTATAAGAGAGAATAAAATAGTGTAATACTGCTTCTGCTTCCTCTAAGCACGTTACATTTACAGTCACTTTATACCCCCTCCACCTTAGAGGTCTGAGTCAGGAGTGTGAATGTCTAACTTTTGACACTTACTACCCCTGTCTATCTATCACTTTGTTGCTGCTGAGCAGCATAATTGCTCATGCAGCTGTTATTAGGTCAATGCAAGTTGAAGCCCAAATATTAAAAAATCAGTGCTCTTTGGCCTCACTATACCAAGCTGTAAACTGCAGCTATTAGCAACTGCCTCATAAACAGTCTTGATTTCCCTGGTGTGGGAGGAGATATGTGTGAGGAGGCAGTAAGGTGGACAGCTGAAGCAAAGATCACTGCTTTTTGTCTCCAGGAAAGCTGCTCTTTGTCTTGCACCAGAAGCCCTCAGTTCAAACTCACAAGTTGGAAACCTTTGAATGTTACTTCTTAGATTGGCCAGTTGATTTTTAGCAAATGTATTTGGCACGCACACATAAAAAAATGTACACAGGAAGTCTGAAAGAAGGTAGAAAGTGACAAGTTTGTGGCCACAGAACAAACCTTTCTGTCTATCCCTCTGATAGATGTTTAGTCCCCAGTGCAGGAACTCACCTTCCTTCCCTTCCGCATCAGTTTAGCTCCCATGCATGTAGTGTCTGACATGTAGCTCATGTCTAACATGGATTGCATATCACTTTAAATTTGACTGCCAACATTTAGTTATATCACATCAGCCCATCCTGATCTGAAGAATTCAAGTTAGTGTTAGAAACAGTTTTGTAGGTTTGACTTTACACATGTGTTACTAGGAAATAATCTATTGTATTTTAGTCTGATTCGAAGACATTGAAATCTAAAGCATAAGAACTGTCCAAAATATTTAGATTTGTGTTGTTTGTTTTGTTGGTTTTTTTCCCCCCAGAGTGAATGGGACAGTTACAAGAAACTTCAAGAGCTCTTTGCTCTTGGAAGGCTCTGGAGGTCTTCTGAGGAATTCAAAGAATCCCTTGGTTACTGAAATAAACTCTCCCCTTAGAAACTTCAGGGAATTTAATTAGTACTCCTTTCTTTGTTCCTGGTTTGCAACAAAGACTCTTTGTCAGTTTTGGGTTAAACGATTAATGAAAAGGGTGTGTTAATTAAGCAACTTACTTATTTCTAATTGGGAAAAGTACTCTCGCTCTCCCGAGACTTACAGCTAAGCACTGCAACATCTGCGAAGAGATACTCATGAGCTGGTGAGAGATGTCATAGAAAATATTAAAGCATCCAGGAGAAGTAGCGATAATGACAATCTTGTGTGGGGAATGCTTCACAAGAGGCAAAACATAGATATTTATATTCTCAAGGGTTTTTCTTTTTCTTTTCCTTTTTCTTTTCCTTTTTCTTTTCCTTTTTCTTTTCCTTTTTCTTTTCCTTTTTCCTTTTCCTTTCTCTCTTTTCTTCTTCTTTTTCTTTCTCTTTTTCCTTTTTTCTTTCTTCACAGTGTGCAATTTGCATGACTACAGTTACAGCTAAAACCCCATTATTTGTTGGGACAGTTTGCAAGATGTTTTGAAATTCTCAGGTTCTATTGCAGCACATAGAAACAAAATTCAGCTCTTCATTTTGTAATTTTTTATTTTGAGGTGGTTTTTGCTTATTTTCTTTTAAATCTTGTTCTGGGTGAGATTTCTCTCATTGATTGAGAGAAAAGAACAACGCATGTATGAAAATAGCTTCTGAGGTGGAATGCAATGATTTCACACACCAAACCGGCATTATTGCCTCTTTCAAGACAGGATTTTCTGACTGACAGCCAGTTATGTATTAATGGGAAGTATTATGATAATCTCCTCAATTTAGTTTATGATACATAGAAAGACCAGTAGTTGTGTTAACAGAATTCCACAAAATCATTCTATCACAGTATGTAATGTCAGTAAGACAAATATCATGAGATTCTATGTTTTATGGTTTTTTGAAGAAAAAAGAATTACCTGTTATCTTTGAGCAATACTGCCTAAGCTACTACCTTAGAAACACATTAAAGGTTTTAAGTGTACTTTTTTACCTGCAGGTGGTTATTGCAACGTCAATACTGATGATTTCATTGTCTTGCATATATAAATCAGTTGAAGAATAATATTTATAAAACTTATTGAAGGATCATATATTTACAGCAGTAGTTTGTTGTACACTGAAGCATATTGTAGTGAATTAATACAAAACTGAAGTTCATACAAATCCAGTTTGAATTTGGGCTTATCATTTATTTATATATGGTAATCTATGCTGGCCATTTGCTGTTTAACTGAGAAAATAAGTAATTTTAATATGGATTTGGAAGGATTTATTTTAAATATTTCAAATACCTTAATGGAAACATGAGTACTGAGGCCTGTACTTGTTCTGGTGTTAGGGTTTTTTTGACAAAGTCTTGAAGATATGTAGGAGTCTGGGAAATAAAGAGGTGGAGAGATGTGGGGGGCGTGTGTGTGCGTGTGGATGTGTCTGTGGGGGTGTGTGAAATGGACGAAGTTTTGAAATCCGAAGATTAAACAAAGACAGTTATCTTTATTCTGTCAGCTGCAGCAGCTCAGGGAGAAGTGTTTTTAAAAAATGTTTTTTTATGTTAAGCATCCAAGGAATCTAGAATTGGCCAGTATGTGTTGCTTATCCAAGGACAGAACACAAATGATCAACACTGCTTCTTGTCATAGACTCTAAAAATATTTTGAAGACTTAATTGTGAGAAAATACTGATGGTTTTGTCTCATCTGCAATTTTCCACTGCTGTTAGAATATCAGTAACTTTCTCTTCACTTCCTTGGATTGTAGTGAAGAAGCATTTTTTAAATGTAAGAAATTGTCTGGTCTCCCTTTTAGTAGTCTCAATCATGTGAGAAAATGGATGAAATAATCTTTAGAGTAGCTTTCTGTATCTAGGATTTGAGATATTATTGTTTGGTTACTCTAGAATTTTTGCATTAGAATATATTTTTATTTTTTTCTTGACCTATCCTGAAAGAAGATCTCAGCAAGGTCCATGTGGGTGATGATCTGGATAGGAAAGAGCTGTCAAAGAAAGCTTGAAAATGAGGGGTAGAATTTACAGCAATGTGAACAAACAAATGTCCTTGTTCAGAAGTGGATGTCTAAATGACTTTGAATTCTTTGTTTACTTCCTATGTTTGATTGAGTGAAATTTGAAAAAAGCCATTTATTTACCTAGAACTATTTCATTCTTAGTAAGAAACTTGAAATTGATTTTTACTTGACACGCTGCTTCTCTGAAGTAATATAAAATCTGTGTCTATTAAATGTATACAGAGGCTTTGTGGCCCATCAGGGTACCATGACATTCCAGTGTATTGATTCTGTGGTGTTAAAGGGTGACATATTTGGTGTTAACGGGCCATCAGAGCCTTGGGATTTGAACGGTATGCAGTAAGAAGCACTGACTTTCCTGTAACATGACAGCTTTCTAAAGCAGTGGAAGTAACTTTAGTCTTACATAGTTCCTCATGTGTAAACTTCAAAGATAAATAAGATTTTTGTATAATCAGAAAATCTTAAAAAAAAAAAATCAGAAAATAAACTATAGTATTTATTGACCAAACCAAAACCATTCTGCAGTTTGTCATCTGTAAAATTTCTTGACATCCAGAATTTAGAATTCACTCTTGAAAGGCACATTTTGTTTTATGCTGTGGTTGGTTTGATTTTTTGTTGCATTTTTTCTTCCTGCAAAATGCAATCTATGTCCTAGGTTTTGGCATACAGGGTGTGTTTGCATTTCATGTAATGTCTGTTCTCTTTATATTGTGGGCTAAAGGCACATATGTGTAAAGTTGTTGCAGTTTTGTGTTGCCTGGCAGGGCACCAAATGCTGACCAAAAGAGGGTGTGGGCTAGAGAGGGTTAAATCCGATCATCTTATGTTTTGCTGTCTTTCAGGTGACGTGGGCTTTTTAATTTTAATGACCTGGAGTGCTTTCTGTGGAAATAGAATTTTGATTATTTTTGATTGTATGGTGTTGATTATAATTATTGTGCCAAAAAAAAAAAAATCAGCTAAGTCAAAAAAAGTGAGCTAATTCTAGACATCTTTGGAAACTAATCATGGGAGTACCGGATTTATGGATTTAAAAGCATCTATAAGGACTCAACTTCCAGATTTTTACATGTTCTTTCTGGTTTGTGTGTTTGAATACCAGTTGTCCTGCAAAGAAATATAGAATGTATTTTATAACATATGTTTGCTCTGTTTTCTAACAACATAAGTATTTTGCTTAAGCAGATTTTCGAGGAAGTGACAGCTCTGAAAAATTGGACACAGTGGCTTGTAGAAGTGTTTCAGTTCCAGGCAATCTATATAGTGTAGAAGGGAGAAAATGAAATACCACCATATTTTTAAAGATGACAGTTTTGTCAAAGATTCTTTTTCACTCCTCAACTTGAAACAAATTGAAATATCTGCACTCATTGAAGATGCATCACCTTCTTGGTTCTTTTTATTTTTAGCTTCCCTCCTCTGTCCTTATAAGCATAAGGGAGAACAATAACTTAATATCTGCAAAAACACTGTGAGGAGCATAATTCTTCTGGTTTAATTGTTATCTCTAAACAGTTTTGGATCATAACAGGCTTTCATGAAACATAGTTACATACTATGTACTATGTATGTAATCTAAATAAAATCTGGTAAAATTAAACTAAAATAAAGTTTTATATTCTTCAGGATTATATTTTGCAAATCAATGTAGAAGAATATTTTGGTCAGATCTGATTTTTTTAACGTTCAGTTTCATAGGTTCCTGCTGAACTTCTGTGCATCAAGAATCAGGAGGGTGACCTGGCCAGCTTCTTTCAATCTGTTTGAATATATCCACAAAGACATTTTTTGTAAAGACTGACTTTAAAAGGAGGAAAGGAGGAAGAGTTTATTGAACATGGCTCTCCTTACTTGAGCAGATATAATTGCTCCCAATGAAATTGCTGTTCATCCTAGTAACAGTATGGTAAATGTTCAGTGTATGCTTTTCTTCTGCTCCTTTTAGATGCAGCACCAGACTTGCTGCAAGCATATTTTTCCTTCACATTTAATTCAAAAGAGAAATAATTCACAGAAAGACTTTACTGACGTTCAAAGTTTGGTTGAGAGTGGAGCCCACCACCCACAAAGTAAAATCTAGCCCAGTGTAGTACCCACAGTCTCTGCAGATACTGACAAAGAGACACTAAGGTTCCTCCTGCTGCTATTTTCCTTGTGTTCCACAATGAATTGGTCTTATTTGGCAGTCTGCTACAACAAAGAGCTTAGCTACTATATTATGCTAAAACCTGTCATAGATATTTTCCTTCTTCTTAGTCCCCTTTATAATATCACAAAATGAATCTGCATTATTTTAAATGTAGGAGACACAAGTAAAAAATCTACAGCCTTGGATTTCTTAAGTTCCTGCATGATACACAAAAGGGGCTTAAGTATTTTCCATCCTACAAAGCAGAGGGATTTTATGGACCTACATTTGTTTGTTTCTAGGAAAGCCAGAATTTGGAGGGAAAACACTAATGTTTTTTTTCCCCTGGTACATGACATGCAGGCTGTAAGAAAAAGACTGCGAAGGTCTCATTTTCTTGAAGAGGCTAAACCATTCTTTAGAAATTTCTCCACAAAATTTTCTGTTTGTGGGCATCCTGATTACCAAAGGAGGACTCAAATTACAAGAAATAACTACTGAAAAGGCATCAGGAAAAAGGTTATGCAAATTTTGAGGTGAAATCAGCGCAGGACTCTTGCTATTTGAAGAAAGAGAGAAGCCCTTAATTTGTAAAATATTCTACAGTAATGCAGAAAACCAATTAAAATATATATGAACTATGCACCCATTTTTAATTTCTGAGGCATCCTTCTATTTGAAATAGAAACCCCCACAAATAAATATCTAGAATTGTAACCTCTAAGACTTGGCTGGTGTACTCTGCTTGACTGCCAGGCTAGGAACAGTTTCAATGGTGTACATGTGTCTCCAGAAACATATCTGGAAAACCATTTTTTGTTGTTCATCTCCCCTCCAAGACAGGGAGTAGCAGTTCTAACCTGTCTTACTACTGAGTACTCCAGCTGGTAATATGTTGAGTAGAGGCAGCTGTGTAAAAATAAACTGGACTGTGCTTCTGTAACTTACCTTGACAGAGCAAAGTCTTTTCACAGTGTGCACACACTGCATATGAGATGTAATTTAATGTGAAAGAAGACTGATTTTAGGTCCTACAATAAACATTTTGCTACTTCACTGTAAAAAGGTGCTTTTTATTTTTGTTCAAAAATAAGAAGAAAGACTCAGTCCAAAACTCTAAACTGTAACTCAAGGTTATAGTGTTAGTTTGGTACTCCCATGTGCAAATTCTGTACATAAATTAATTTGCTGTGAGGAATTTATGAACAAACGGATTAGTAGTCATCTAATGTAAGTAAAAGATAATAAATAAAATAATAAAATATAACAGTAAGAATGTTATGCTTGGCTCACCAGAGTGCAGTCTAATGTGAGGTAATTTAACTGATCTCACAAATATTCGCATGCAATTTTCATTGCATTCCATTGTTCGTCTACTTTCAGATGTGTACTCTTAGGACAATAGTCTAATTTGAATACATGACATAATTTCTCATATATAACTACCGTCAAATATGGCTTAATTTTAGGTTTAATTTAGAAGGATGTCTAAGAAATTAAAGGTCACTTCACTAACTGCTTGTTTTTTCTTATTTTTTTCTTCATTCTACATCACATATTAAAGATGAAAATAACTTTCTCTATTTCCATTAACAAAAAGTGCATAGAGAAGAAAAAGCAATTATTTGCAGAATGTAAAAACCTTATGATAATTTGACAGACTTTAATTAAAGCAATTTACCACTCTGTGCTTATAAGACACACTATAAAATAAGTTCTTATTTGTTAGGAAACACCATACTCCTCAGACTTTGCAACTGATTTAGAAGCATGGAATTTATGTTTCCTTTGAAAGGGAAGACATAGATACAAAAAAACCCCTCTTGCTTTGAACTTATTTTTAAGAGAGTGAACAGTTGACAGTACAAACAGGTTTATAGTATCAGTACAACAATTTAGCATTTTGCACACATACGGTATCTAAGAATCACTCTATTCTTTATAAACTTGCTTTATCATTATGATGCTTCCATAACGTGATTACTTAGATGAAAGTACAGACTAAATTTTACAATCCTTTTGACTAGAACTTGGAGGTATACTGAAGAATCATTCTGGAATTTTATGTTTTTTTCCTGAACCTAATTTTATGTTTTGTCCACTGAACAACACTTACCTTTAATGTTGTTTTATGAATCTCTATTTTTCATCCATGCTTTCTGTGATCTGTTCAAACAGTGGATTCAACCTGTGCCTATTACACATTTCTTTTCCAATGGGTGATAGACTGGTAACAGCACTTTTGTCTTCTGACATTTTTTCTTAGTTTCTTTTTTTTTCTGTCATTTTTTTTTGTTTGTTTTTTACTACAACATCCCTACAAGAAGGAGTCCTGACCAGTGAGTTTTCTAGGGTGAGAGTGATACTTAGTTGTACTTTGGAATTTGATATAAAGGCTGGTAGGTCTGTCATAGCCATTTCCTGCCTAAGGGTCCTGTATAAAACAGTTAAATCCAACCCCCTCATATCTTTCCCTCTCACGGCTTTCCATAACTTCTTCTTTTAGTTTTGGCTGCTCTATGAGTCTCTACCTGTAGAGCCCTACTGTGCCTTTGGCATAATCCTCTTTGCTGCCTGACAGATGGAGTTTTATCCACCCAGGAAGGAGCAGCAGGTCTCCTGCTGCTAAGGCAGAGTCCCTGCTCCATACAGCATTAGTGCATTTTTTTCCTCTTTAGTCAATCTTAAGAATGACTAGAGAGAGACTAAATGCCCCTCTCAAGCAAAGGCAGGCAGGGGAGCTGGGGGCTGAAGCAAGAGAAGCCCCTGAAGCTTCTTGTGCTCCAGGTATAGTAGGAGTGCCTATATTGAACAGGGATTTCTGTCTCAGGGTCTCTAAAGGCCTGAAGTGTAAAGCTTTCCTCTGAAGATTGTTGTACTGATGAGATGAAAAGTAATACTTTCCTTAGCAAAATAAGCAATAAATGTATCAGTTTGCTATTTCTGCCACATCATAGGGGTCTGTTTAAGATATATCTACAAGGTATTTAAGTCCACGAATAATGCTTCTGCCCCTCACAAACATTTCACTAGAAGTTCTCCTTGGCCTTGCATGTACAAATGGAAACCTTAGTAAGCAAAAGATTTAATTAATAGATACCATTTCATGCAGATTATACAGTACACAGTGATTAAAAAACTCCTCTTTAAGACAACAATATTAATGCCTCTAAAAAATAAAATTGCATTAAAACCCCCCATGTTTGTCATTCACCTCAGTTTTTTGTACATTAAGACACTGAAGTCTTGCCATTCTTAATTTTCTTTCTGTCTTGGTGAGTAGAGTATGATGGCTGGAGAAATTATAAAGAAATGTAATACTGTTTTTGAAGTGACAAAGGATCATTAGCAGAGAACATAGACATTTTGCCTCTAGGCAGATTAATTCTTGGACTTGGAAGAGTATAAACCCTGTTCAATCAATGCACTTTATTCCCTTCAGCATTGGCCTTCAGTAGTAGGAATAGACAATTGTAGTGCCATGCACAGGTAGGAGGAAGGTGGGGAAGGTGATATGGAAATACTCCTCATATACGTGTCTATGATGTAAAATATCTCAAATACCTTCTTAGAAACTCAGATGCACAGATGTTTTTCTGTGTACAGGCATGAGAAGATTTTTTTGTAATGGAATGAATTACAAGACCAGCAAATTACAATGAATGGGAAAAGGGGCGAGAAGGGAATTCAGATAACCAGTACATTATAGGGTGTAGTCATTATCAGGATAAAGGGCTGACAAATGTCAGCTGAGGTAGACAACACTAAAGGAATGATTGAAAGAAAGCTTTATTAAACTACAAGAGCAAGAGACAAGCAGTAGAATTATTTCACTTAGAAGTGAAACATAATGTGCATCTAATAGAGAAATAAAATTTTGCCTTAGTTTTGAACAAAGGTAGCAATGTTGTACATGGGAGGCAAAAGCTGGAAGTGTCTGAGATAAAAGCAAAACCTGGAGTCTGATGTATGTAAGTCAAATAGGAACAGATAGGTGTCATCACAGAATTCTGAGTGATACAGAAGAAAGCATCCCATGTCCTCTTTTAAATAAATCTGTTTGGGAAAAAAAGAAGGTGCTGTTTTGTTGGAGAATAGCAAATGTGGTATTTATATTTAAACAGTGGAGAAGACGGAAAAGAAGGGATAAAGGTCTAAAAATATGACCTCATTTTTTATCGAAAGTAGAGCAGAGTTTATATGAAAAAAAATTGAGTTACTGACATAAAGAAAGAGGGAAGATGGGATAAAATGGAAATTAAAAATGACTTTACTGAAAGGAGTTCATACAAAGCAATCTGATAACTTTCTTTGAAAAGATAACCAATTTTCTAGATAAAGAAAATGTAGTAGTCTCTCTCCTTGGACTTCAGCAAGTAGTTGATACTGTGCCATCTGGGAAATTATTTGTGCACCTGAGGAAGATGGGCATTACTAGAGGAATTAAAATACATTAGAAATGTATTTACAATGAGATTACAGTTGGTGTTGTTGCAAAGGTAAGCATTATAAAGCAATATATAAGCAATATAAAAAGTTTCTTGAGTCAAGCATCAGTCTTAAGGCTCTTTTTGCTTTGTATTTTAACTTTCATGCACAGAGTGCCAATGTAATAAGGAAACTTGATTATGAAACACATATGATAAACATCATGAGTTTGGGTGAGGATTAGACTGTACTAGATGAAGGACTAGAAAACATTTTAAACTGTAGGGATTAAAACAAAGCTAACCAACGGAAAACAACAGCAAAAATTGTAAATTGAGTTAGGAAATCATGAGATGAAAGCAATAGAAAACAAGAAGAATTTAATAAATTAGGCAGAATTATTAGGAGCAGCAGTGTGACATGAGCAAATTTGTTTCTGCAACATGAGGCTGCATCAAATTGTGAGCTGCTGTCATGTTATTTGAGAAGTCCTTCATGAGGTTTCATCTGAAAAATGGTTCTATTATTCTGGTCAATCATTTTCAGGAAGAATTAATCTTACTTTTAGACTTTCAGAAAGAGCAGTTTAATAGCCATGGAATATAGACTTAGCTGGGCAAGAGATGACTAAAAGGGCTTTGCTTATTCAGACTTAAGGCTCTGAGAGACATGCTGTGGCAGGCCAAAATTGGATGGCAGAAGCTGTTGCCATATCCTTAAGGCATGAATACTTGAACCTCCTTTGAATCACTTTATGAACCGCTGCTTTGTATATTAGAGTAAACCAAAACTGGAATTCTTTTACTTTAATACACCCAGCTGAAGACTGCAATAGTACATGAGCTCATTCATAGGCATATCATATAACCCTGCCCTGAAGGCTTTAGTGCCCATCAGAAGGGTGGAGCAGATGGATGAGGGTGGTAACTATTCCTGCTGTCTGGTTTTAAGCCACTGCTACGTTTACCTCAGAGTCTTAAGAAAGTAAGTGGGGAGAGGACATATGATTGCTCTTCATAAATACATTGAGAATAAATATCAGCAAAAAGTATTAAAGAACAATGTTGTTATAATAGCATATATAATATGTGTTTATTTTAGAAATTGAAAAAAATCCCATATTTTAACCCTCTAAGGTTGAGGATCATAGAATTGTATAGATATTTTCCTTCTAGTACATTTGTGTACTCCTAAGAAGAGAGAAATAGAAACAACAATAACAACAAAATGTGGGCCACACTTTTATTGTCTTAGTTTCTTAATGATGGATTAAATTATAAGTAGCATTATCTACACCAAGATCAAGCCATGTTCTTTAAGCTGTTTAAAGAGCAGCAGAAACCTCACACTGTGAGGTTTGCAGCATCAGAGGCATCTAAGGATATCATTACTTGAGCTTCTGTTTTTCTTTGAACCTTTTTTTACTTGACATGGCAGTATTACTCAGTTTTCAAGGAGGTCCAGATGTTGCTGGCGTAAGATTGTAATAAATAAATAGATACCATTTTTATTACTGCAGTGCTTCTTAATGCAATAGTTCTGTAGAGAAAAGTGGCATAATTTTGATAAATGTATTACATAAGTCACATGCAAACCATATAGAAGTTTGCATTATTGAGACTTGTTAGGTAGATTAATTCTGTGTTATTCCACTCTATGCCCTGAGAAAACTGAACATCATCTACCTGAAATAAGTCAATGCATATGTGCTGAAGATAGAACAATAATATCTTTACAGTCGACTGTAACAAACACAGTTCTGTGTCTGACAGTTCAGGAATGGCAAGGCATTGTAGTAAATAGCATTAAATATGCAATTTTGCTCATTATTACACTGCCTGTGTGAGAGTTAAATGGGATATTTTATATTTTGTGTTTCGTTCCTAACTCCTACTAATAGAAGATATATGTTTATTATTAATTGACAGCATTTTAGATTTGTTTAGAAAGAACTGATTCCTAAACATATAAGTGTATGTTATTTTTTTTTTTAATTCTAAGTTATAAATTCTTTAGCTTGTGGGGATGAATTAATTAATTTCAGGTCAATGGCATGGACACAGATTTTCCATCTCTAACCACTGTCTTTATGAGCCAGCAATCCTCCAGTGTTTAACATGAAGACTGGTCGATATGACACCATATTGCTGCAAAGTGTGACTATGAAAAGAACATAATCCTAATATAGGAAGTGGACAGATTCCTAAATGTTCAAAATTCATTCATAAGCGTAGTGTGAGAAGGAATCAATAAACCAGAGAGTTTGTAAAGATAATGAATGAGACATGTTTCTTGTATCAATTTTATGGTTCTAATGGTTAAAATTATTTTTTTTGGGGGGGGGGAGGGGGATTGGTAAGAACTAAAAAGCTTAGTTTTGATGGACTTGATTTACCTAACACGCACAAGTCAGCAGTAGTCACAGAATAAATATATGACAAATCAAATTTAATGAGTTTAAATGAGAATACATAGTCATGTCAAAGTGTGTACTAACTCTAGGTGTGTTACCCTTTTAAGCTGATTTCTTTAACTTCTTTTTCTTTAAGATTAATTATCAGAATTATTAAGTTATTATATTAAATTAGACCATATCTCTTACACAGATTTTGGTAATTAGAATTTCTGTATCTCTTTGTGATGTGTAGCAGTCCTCGTTCATTTCTTACTCAGAAGAACTGTTCATGAGTTTCAATTTGTTTAGTTTTTTACCATATTTATGGCCTTTAATGATTCATAAATACTATACAAATATCACAACATAAAGATATTGAATATTTTATTTACTGTCTAATTTTCTCTTAAGAATATAGGAATTGCCTTTCCTTATACAGCATTTATATTCTAAGGAAATATATTTAATACACTTCCTATAGTTCCCCATATCCTATTTTGGTTTCTGTGACAATCTGAAAATAAAGTTATGTGTATAAAAGATGTTTAAAAATAGGTTAGAAGCATCTTGTGAAATGTAACGGAAATCTACGGAGATATATTTTTATCTAGCATTTGCTGTAGTGGGCAAAAATGAGCATGTTGTGCCTTTCAGTTCCATTTAAGACATGTTGAATCTTGCAGAAACTTGTATCACATTTTTAGTCATACACATACATCAATCAGATCCATATATAATATACATATATTGCAATCATAACATTTACAGACATGGATGCTAAGAATGAAGTGGAATGAGTGGCAAAAAAATAAAATTACAAAAAGGTGCTTGCAGAAGTTAATAGTTCCGAGTTTGTAGCAATATGTTTTGGCTGTGATCATCTATACTCTGTTGAAGTGTGATTTCTCACTTATTTAATGAAAAATAGTTACATATAGTAGCAAACATATATCACTAACACTAAAAGGTCGCTTCCCAATGCCAATGAATGTGTAACTTAAGGAAAAAGGAGAAACAGATATAAATACCCATGAATAAATTTGGTCTTGTAATTACACTAATTTTTATATACTGGAGCATTGAAGTTCTGGAAGTGATATCCCAATGAAATATTCATGCCAGAGCATTGTAGCCTATCAAGAAAATATGTGAGATCATGCCTCTGATAAGCAGAAAGTGGACCCAGTAGGTAATAAGAAACTTCCTGGCCTGTATTTTAGTATTATGGACTGGATTAGTGGAGAGCTGCAAAGCACCTTGCACAGGAAAACTGAGAGAGTGACTCTCCATTCTTCATTTCTCTCTGGTGTATGTGCATTTTTGTGCCAGGAAATAGGAGGAGGAACAAGACAGTAATACCGATTTTCTGGAAATAGCAAGATTCTTCAACTGCCAGAAAAGTGGGGAAAACAATACCTAATTTAACAGAAATTTAGAGAAGAAGAAGAAGAGATAATTTTCTAACTTTTTTCCCCCATTATTATGTATGGATGCATCTACATTAATGACACAGAGCATAGGAATGTGTTTTGGGTGTGAATTTGTCTTGAGTCTATAGCTGGATTTCCACTGTATATATTTTTCACCACCACTGAGCATTTTGAAGCATTGTTTTCTCCATCATTGTCTTCAGGTTGTCATGTGGTGCATTACAGTTCCAGTGCAGATGCAAAACCTTCCATCAGTTTGCTCTCCATACCTGCATAGTGCATGCCAGAGATTGGCAGGTGATGAAAACTTGGTTGCTCATTAAGATGTAGTGTAGAGAGGCACAACAAATTGCACAGTTGTTCCTCCCTTTTTCTGCTACATCAGGTGTACTGCAGGTAATATAGACACACACACACTGTGACCGCTGTGATTATTTGAGACTTAAGGATATAATACACCACATTTTCGATAAAAAGATTCAACATTTTGTCTAGTATGTGCCAGGTAGTTGGTTTTGCTCAATGCTTTTTTCTTGCATTGATTTGTGATTTGATTTATTAACTGAAAAAGTAATATTAGTATCTGTCATAGAAGAGAGCTCTAATTATAGAAGAAATGTTGCATCTATGAACCTTTTTTACCTCAGAAATATCTTACAAATGCACCAAATGCTCACGATTGTGTTTGTATCTTGGAGAAAGATACTTAAAATATATGTTCGCAGATACCTGTTGATAGCATTCTGCATCCTTAAAGTTATAAAAGCTTCTTTTCTTTATATATATGAATTTAAATAACTGTTGAAGTTAGCAACTTTGAGGTACTCAAGAAACTGAAATGATATAGAGATAGATTGATCAAAATAGATAGATGGATAGATAGGTGTTTTGTTATTGACTAGTTTAGGCCAGTTTAGTGTTTTTGCTGTTTAGTCGAGCTAAGACAGTGTAAACTGAACAAAGAGATTTGTAGATCATTGTATTGATGATGATTAAGAATTTTACTGAGGTGTAAATATATTCTGCAACTAAAGCAGAATGTTTTGGTTGCTTGTCCCAGATGGCTTCCTGTAAGCAGATCATATTTAGATTGAGGAACAGACGTTACTTATTTGAAGACATTTGGGAGTCTTTTACAGATTATTTTCATAGAGTAAAAGCTGCTTTATAGAGATGCTTGACATTGCTATCCTACATTTGTGTAATTTTGTTTTAATGTTACATATGTGTAATAGATTAGAAGAAATGATTCATTAAAATAAGGAGGTAGTAGTCAGTGATGTAAAATAAATAAAAATTATTAATAATACAACAGTACAGGAAAAGCTGAAAAGACTGATTAATGCCAACCAAACATGTTATGTAACCAACAATAATGGGTTAATATTTTTTTGTGTGGATGACCCATTTATGAGTGATATTTTAAGGGCTGTTTTTGAAGAATATATTGGACAGAAAACTTCACTGTTTATCAATAGATGTGCATGTCTCTTTAGTGCTTCATTTCCTTCACAAACACTGATCAAGCTGATTCAAAGGAAGCAGGTTCTCCCCTAGTTCTCCATTTTCTTTATGTCCACCTGTTGCATTCTGGATTAAGCTATAAATTGCCCAGAGCAGTTGCATTTTTTATTTAAGACTTTTTAAAAGCCTTTTTGTTCATTATAACCTCTAATTAGCATCTGGAGAGTCACACACTCTTGTCTTAGAGAAGTTCTGTTTAATTTAGTGAGAAAAATAAGATATTTTGGCAAAGGGTTATTACCGGAGTAAAATACAACCAAGAAAAAAGCATTTCACTAAAACATTCAGCACAAAGACTCATTCCACAGGAAACACCCACTAAAACAATTCATATACCAGCTTTAATAAAACACAGTTCATTGGTTTTAAGTTACCCACAAGAAAAGGAAAAGAGTAAAAGAAAAAAACAGATTAAAAGGGGTAAAGAGAGAAGGAGAGAAAGAAAGGAGAGAATAGTTGCTGACAAGATTCTATGATTCACATGGTGCCAGCTGGAGAGGCAGAAGAGGGAGAAGAGAGGAAGAGAAGAGACCACATGGAGTCTCATGTATTTATAGAGTTCAGTTTTCCCTCCCAGGCAGGATATCCGGGCAGTGCCTTCCAGGCCAGAGTAAGTTGTGCTGTAGCAGTCACAGGTTGCAGGAGTGTGGTGTGGGTGGGCAATCAGGCAGCTCTGCCTTGACTGACAGCTCAGCTACAGGGCCTTCAGCTCTGCCATGTGCTCTACCACGGACCTGCAGGTCTAGACCCGGCCCTTCCCCACATGCACACACACTCAATGAGTTGGTGCTGACCCATATCAATAATTCAGTGAGATTTGGATCCAGGATCTTATACCACCTTGTAGCATCACACTTCATACCTGGCATTTTGAAGAATGTAGATGTTCGTCCTTGTGTGTTGGTTTTTTACAAATCTGGTTTGCTAACTCCCTTTTATTTGGTGGTGGGTGAGGTGATTCAAGGGAAAGAGTAGTGGCCTGTTTTTTTCTTATAAAATTTCTGTCCTTTGCATCTTTCAGCTATCCATACTGCACTATTTATCCCATCACTTAATGGACAAATGTTATGCTTATCACTGATACCTGAGAACTGATACCTGAGACATATATTATTTTTTACTTTGTCTGAAGTAACTGTAGGTAAGAAAAGGAAGAGTGTATAAATCACTACAACTTCTCTATGATTTAAATCCAGTCTGTTTCTGGGCATAGTTCACTTAAATTCTTCTTTTTCTTAGGCAATAGGTAACAGTATTCTAACTGCCTTTGCTGCCAAATAGTTATTTTATGGAGTATGTTTGGACCTAAGGCAGAGAAGATGAATCTTTTTGCTCACTAACAAGATCCATGACAGAGGATTAGGTTACCCAAACCCTACTCACATGCCGGTAAGCAGACATATATTTTTGTATTTTTTGTAGGTGGATACAATGCAGACTACACAGCACCCTGACCACATTGAGGAATCATGTAAAATGAATGTATGTGCTCATAAGTGAATTATTTATGAAATGAAACTCCAAGTCTAAGGGATGTTGGATCACAAATTACATGAACTCTTTTACTCTTACATCAAGAAATTGATTCCCAGGGGGCAGGGTTACTGCAAAACTAAGTGCACCTTGAAAGCAAAGCTATTAGAAAAAAATAAAATGAAAAAGCATGATAAATCATGTTAAACAAACTTAAAACAAGAGATTCAGATTACATTTTGGATGCATTTGGAGAGATATTAAATGGAGGCAAGAATCCAAAACAGGAAAAATGGTACGTGAAAAAGGTTTGGTAAGCAGAAATGATTGTACGTGGAGGAACAGGATCAAATAGCATCTAATTTAGGAGCATGAATAGAATGAAAAACTCACCATTTCTTCTTTGTTTCACCTTTGAAAGGACTGAAATTTGGTTAGATGATTGGTTGAATTAGTAACTGGGAGATGAGTGTGAACAAGATTAAATTCTCATTATTTGAGTCAATGAAGTATTTGTGGTTTGCTGAAAAAAAACCAAAAAACAACCCTGATGATGTGCTAGAGAAAGCAAAAATGTTGTGCCTGAGGACTGAAATTCTAATATAGTCTTAGTATTTGAAAATCTTCATCCTACCTGGAGACATGAGACAGAGTGTGGGAGAGGATTTAGGGCAAGCAATGTTGGGTCCTTCAGATTTTGATGAGAGAAATGGATCTGCAAGAAAATTGAGGAAGATACAGAGAAGAAACCAAAACATGCTAAATACCTCTACCAGCAAATAGGGAAATCAACAGTAACTTATGTGTATACCCCTATAACATTTGGTTGCTAAAGACAGCTGAATTCACTTGGATGAAGCACTCCAGACTAGAATAATTGTATCAAGGATTGTACAGTTGCCAATATCAAAACCCTGCACAGGGAAAACCTCTGACTCTGCAGTCACTATTAAGCTATATACATCATATCAAAACAAAGACTGAAGTGCTAACTCTAATTTTATATATGCATATGCCAATTTTTATATTAATTTTATATCTGTATTTGGATATTATATGATATAGTATATCAACTTATGATTTAGAAAAAGGAAAGGCTGAATGTTTTCTTCAAAATAATTTATTTATTCATATCCTTCATCATAAGGAGCAACCAAAGAGGATATTTGAAGTATTAATAATTTTTCAGCAAGTTCTTTTTCTTATGAATAAAGCATAACTTCAATCCATTCAAGTTTCTGATGTAAATCTGGTATAATTGTGTGAGGAAACTACATTATATTTGTAACAAGACTGTATATTATCACTTGCCTTTGTAATATGGCTTTTAAACTGTATGAACAACAATGCTGAAAAATACTTTTTCCCTCCTGCTTGTTATGCATTTATGTTTGAATTAGCTCACTCTTTGAGTTTATCCCTTCAAAACTGATAGTTTGCCACTTTTTTCCACTGGCAGTAATTAGTTCCAAGCAGAGGAATTTATGATATAGTAGGGGCTTTGACCTCTTTATTGTACTGAGATATATTATCAAACTTCAAAGTCAGTATGCTGCTACTATATTGATTTTGTTTCCTGTGAACAAAATCAATGAGCAAAATTAAAATAAAAAAATCAATTCGTTCATTTTTTAATTGATTCGGGTTTTCTACATGTAGGTTGTTTATTTAACCTTGATTGCTAGTCTGGAACTCATTGAAAGGAGAACACATTGAGAACTTTAGTAATTCTGCATAAAAGAAAACTATAGAAATTAACATAAATACAGAGAGAAAGAAGATTAAAGTCAAGAGATACAGGAATGAGAAGGAAAAATGCAAAAGAGATCAAGAAAAACACTGTTTTCTATTGGAATTCATTGTTTAGGACTATCGGGGAATCTATAAATATTGGTACCAACAGCTTTGTCAAAAAAAACTCAACATACTTCTTTTGCATTTTCTAGCCCTTTAATTCAATAGATGCTTAAAAAGATCATATGAAATACCTACAGTTCATTGACTATTTCAGAGCAGTTGCAAAGCTTACCCAAAGATGAGAAGAAAAAAACCCCTACCAAAATATTTAACATTTGACATTTTGCAGAAATAAACACATCAGGTATACACATATATTAGTGAAATTGTCAACCTTTTTCTGAATATAGACGTTATCTTAGAGAAAAGTTTAATGTGGAACATGTAAAGGAAATGTTAAGGATGTCTGGTAAGATTCTTATCTCAAATACAGCAACTCTGTATTTCAATAAAATTATTTTTCAACCGGGAATGAAATCAAAATTGTGTCTTCTGTGTTCATTGCAAATTCATTCTTCTGTATTTAATTTTCTGGTCAGAAGCAATTACGAAGCGAGGTTTCTTAAAAAAATTTTGTGCAACTATGGTAATTTTCAGATTTTAGAGAGTTTGGCAGTCAAGCAATTTGTATGGAATAAAAGCACTTTTATATTGCCTCCTGCTAAAACACCAATGGGGAAAGGGCAGCAAAACAGTGGGAAACCAAATGAAGAGTTTTTTCTTCTGTGACACCAACTTGCAAGACACTGTGAGCTTCAGAATTACAAGTGGTAATATAGCTTTTTTGAACTATTTCCTCTTTGCCTCCTACGGCTGCTTCATTGCTGGGTAGTATAATTTTTTACGTTAGAACAAGGGAGTGAAAGGTATTTGTGACAAATGACATTCTACTTTCTGTTTGCCATTGTCCTGCATGGATGAGTAAAAAAAAAAAACCACCCAAATCCATATGCCTCTCATTTTCCTGTCCTTTACAAGCTTAAGTTTGAGCTTTTAAAGCCAAATCTGACTTGCCACATGAACAGACCATATAAAGTCAGAGATTTCTTATATACGTTAAGACCACTCTTCTTTTAGTGTAATTTGCTTTTTACATGATCACTAGAGAACAAGATTAGGCAAACTGTGATACATATTTTTTTAAGTTAGTTAAAACACAAGTTAGGTAATTTATTAGTAGGAATATTATATCAACTGGCAACCAGTGGAAAATGGAGCTGTGTGGCACAAGATCTCTTTTCTCTTCCTAATGGTTTTAATTCTAGGGACTGTGTACTGTTGAAGTTTGCAGAGGCATTCTCAATGATGTGAACTGCAGTTTTATATATAGATGGAGAAGTAAATATGGTCTTCTCAGTAGTACTCAACTTGCTAACCATTCTTTCAAACCCTAACTAAAGGATTAAATTAAGAAAACTTCTACCACTCAGACTACATTTTAGTCTCAGGGTGAACAGTAAAATTTAATGTAAACAAACATTTTTTGCAAAGGTTTGTAAACCATTTAGAATCTTCACTTGATGTTTCTCATGCTTTAAAAAAACCTCTGTCCCTGCTATTCCTGCAAACTTCATTTAGGCCATAAGCACAGAGGCTTGGATTTGCCCACTTGTCATTTAAAAAGTCTGATGTGATAATCCATGTTTTAACCCATTACTTATTTTACTGTTTGAGAGTCATTCAATTTACTGAGTTTTGCTGAGCTAGTAAAAGGATAGCTTTGTACTCTCAAATGCACTGGTGACATTTAAATTTCCAATATATACTTAATTATGCATTCTTACAAACTCAGTATTATCTCCCTCTTCATTGGGGAAAAAATTAAACTATTGTGCTTGCAGACATTATATTTGACTTTTGACATTACATTTAGGGAAAACTACAATTATGTGAAATACTGTTCTATTATCTATACTGTTCTCAATATTTTGCAAGAATCTACATTAATAGTGCAATATGTGAAGAATGCCTTAAATAATCCTTTCTAACACGATGAACATGCCTACAGTTTCATTGTTTAAAATTAAGCCATTTGTTTTTGTTAGAATGTGTTCCTGAAATATCAAGAAACCACAATCAAATTACTATTCTTCATCATACCCCACTAGAATACTATTTCAGCAGTGAGTTTTCCTTTGATCTTTAGTTCCTAGAAAGGGCATCGTAGCTATCTATCACAGGAAAAAGTTTGTTGCCCTTTCTAATGAGGGGAAAAAAAAAAAAGGTTTGTTATGTTCCCTGGTGTTACCACAGAGTCCTCAATAGTCTTTAGTGATGGAATTCAAGAAAGGCATTTCCAAAGTTAGTTTAAAATTAATTTTCTTCAAAATCAGTTTATTTTTCACATTTAAACAGTCTCAGTAATACGACTTTCAATAGAAAGTGCCAACCAGGCCAATTAAAAAAAATTTCTTTATTATTTATGCATAATAATAGTATATTTATTTATATATTATCTTTGAGAAATATGACAGAGGAAAATGTTCTGAAGGATTTCAGTCTGATTATGCTCTGTGGCCTAATTATCAGGCTTAATTATCTGTTTATGTTATGTTTTGCAGAGTTCCTATTCAGGAAAGTAGCAAGATTTCAATTGGCTTTTACAAAAAAATAGCCTTTCTCTAAACTATGAAACTGTACACAGACAACTGTCGTTTCTAGATAAAAGTATCACTTCTTGAATATTGTCCAGAGCAATTTTATTTTAGCAAATACAAGCAAAAGAGTGGCGTATAGACTAAGTAACCTCAGAAGTTGCGTGGGCGGATTTCTACATCATAAATGTCCACCTGTTTTTCCCTTTTACTGCTAGAAGAATAATCATCTACTTGTGTTATCCATCTCTGTGTTGAGAGAATGGTAGAAATATAGAGGAAGTAAAGTTAACTCTACTCTAAGTTGGCCCAGTCTCAACTTTCACCTCTAAGAAGGGAGTTAGCACGAAATTATTTACACATGCATGATTTTAACAGGTGAATTATGATTATTGAAAAGTTTGATATCTCACCTAAGCTATCTGCACAGTGTCAGAATTGAAAGGTTTTATGAGAAGTAGGCAGCCTTTCATTCAGCCTAAGCAGATTTTCCAGTGTTTAGGATGAAACCTTTTTGGTGTGTCTCTCCCTGGGTCTACAGAGAGACTTGATCTCAGAGGAATTTTAACTGTGTTCAAGTTCCAAACATTTCTGCATTTAAGTTTAATGTCAGATAACACGGAACACGTTTTGGTAGAAACGTCTTATCTCACTTGATTTGCTTTAGCATACGTCTAATGGTAGAAGACAGTTTGTGTGTTTTTTTACTAACCTCACAATACAATTTCTATCAAGGGGCAAAAAGCCAGGCTTGTATTAGCTGTTGAAGGGCTAGAAAGCAGGAGATTCAGTCTTCATTCCTAGGTCTGCCACTGGCACCCACTTTTTGGGGTGTTAAAAGGGATAATAATTTTCGTTATCTCAGTCTGAGAACATTGTTTGATCCATTATGTTTTGTGAACTGTTTTCAAGGTATGGTGATGAGATCCATAGAAATGTCTGTAAAGAGTTGTACGATATAGTGGAATTACTTCAGTGTATTCTGTTTCACTGAAGTTGGGAGAACTGTTTTTCAGAGCAAATCCTTTTTTGCTTAACATCTATAAACTGCCTGCTGGCCAGATTTTTCAAACAGATTTTAAATTTCATTATTATGTATATGGGACAGTTCTGTATATATACTTCAGTGCCTTTTCATCAAAGAATACTTTAGATTTAATCATGCTGCATTTAAGAAAAGAAAATATTTTATAGGTTACCCTTTTTTCCCCTGAAATACCATGCTAGGCAAGCAAATGGAACTTAATATTTTATGTTGATTTTGAATACAGCCTATCTTTTTCTATACAAGCATTTCATGACTGTGAAGTGTGAATATATTGACATTTTTAGTGGGTAAAGACTTTCAACAAATTGGAGAAAAGACAGTATGGAAGCAACTAATTCAATAGTATTGTTAAACCATTGATTATGTACTCAGGGCTGGCAGTGACACAGTGATACATGAGCTTTGGCCCGAGAAGCCTACATTATAAAGAGAAAACTAGACAAGCTGTGGGACACTCAGTGTTTTTCTTGTTTGCCTTCATCCTGCTTCCATCCCTCATTTTGAAATACTCCCTGTGGAGGGCATTAGAAAGTTGTGAATTAAAGCTCCAGGGAGCCTGAATGAAGCAGCTATAGGCAGTGTTGTGGAATAAAAGGGGTAGACTTCCTGATGCAATTAGTCAGGTGTTTCCTATGTGTGATGGAGTTTATAGTACAAAGAGGATGGTGAAAAGGGAATGCAACTAGTACAGTTACATGTATATTTAAAATTCATGTCATGTCGGGACATTATGCCATGCTCACCTTGTGTTTCAGATTCCTAAACAAATATGAAGTTGGTCTGAGCATCTTGCAGTGATAAGGAGTTGATAATTGCTGGTTACCTGTTGACTTCAGTTTTTTTCTTTCATGGCTGATCAGTTTAAATATATTTGTGAATCTGACCATATCTCTTGAACAAAACTTGTGCCTGTAGCAGGTACAGACATCAGAGCATTCCCAAAGAACTTGCAGTGTATGCAGGGAACTAAAACCAATAAAAACTCGTGGAGCAGTCTCTAATTTTCCTTTATTTTTCTAATGTTGATGGTGTCAATTTCTGGTGTTAATATTGAATAATAAAAAGGCAAAAATGTAGGTGCAATAGTATTAAACTGTATTTTAATTTTTAACCTCCCATTTGAAAAGTAAATTTAATTTCCAAATATAACATTAGATTTTAAATATAACACAGTTTCATTTTGTACTGTGTTGTGGAGCCCTTCCATCCAGCCTTCTGCACTTTGCTTTGAATCGTTCTCACTGAAATTAGAACTGTCAGTGAACACCAGACAGATTTTGATTTTACTCAGAAAGTTATTTTGAATAGGATGACTTTTGACAAATACATACTTGTTTCATACATGTTGTTAGGGTGATTTTTATACTAATTTGTTTGTAGTGCCTTTGATTGAATTTGTGGCTTATTACAGTACATTCCAAAGTAAAAAAGGCTTTCAAAAAGTAGGGTTTACAACTATGGGATGTCAGACACCCCCTGACACAGTAATGTCAGGACCTCTGATTTACAGAAGTCATTACTGTAAGTGTTGATAGAAGATGATCCATTAGCAAGTCTTGGAAGATATTTGAACTGCGACTTAGTTTATTAACTTCCTAGAATCCCTTGATATTTTTCTTTTAGATTTCTACTTATAAATAAAAAATGCTTCCAATAGGACGTCTTTCTGTCTTATTGCCTACTTGAGTAAAGGCATTTATGCCATGAGATACATTAATTTCAAATGAATAATCTGTTTGCTACATAGAACTGGGAGTGGGAACTGGGAATCTTGCGTTGCCTTCTTGCTGATGACACTGTGCTGCTATCTTGGGGTGAAAGAAATCACCTTAGATTTCTGTGCCTTGACTGTCTGGTGTATTAAATATATGTAAGACAACTTACATTACAGGACAAAAGGATCACAAGTAAATAATATTCATGATTTGTGAGTGTCAATGGGAATTTACTTATTAATGTCCTAACACAAAGTTTAGGGACATTCTTCATCTGCACATGTACAGTACTTTGATATGTTGAAGTTAAAAAATTAGAATCTTGAGGTCTGGCATTATCATTTCAGCTTTGCCATTTTCAGAATGCTGATTTTTTTTCTCTATTAATATAATGGGGAAAAAAAGGCAGAGAATTGTTCTTTAAAATGTAACAATTTAATTTTTTTGTATAATTTATTGCAACTATACTAAATTTTTTTCTGTTACAGTGCACTATTTACTACCTGTGATTATTTTTTGTTATTCTGGCTGTGTTGAACTGCACCTGGAGAGACTTATAATAACTATTACAGTGTATGTAGGAAATAGGGTTGAAATTTCAAAAATGCTCACTATTACTTACTCCAGTGATTAACTCTTTAAGAAATGTGACCCTTAAGTGTCACTACTAGACAGATGTACAGATGGTTATCACATCTTGCAATAACCAGTGTGCATTCAGTCAGGCATCAGGTGGGAAGATCTGGACATCTGTATCATCTCTATGGCTTGTGCATCTGTCTCTCAGGGCCTGTACTGTTGCATCAGCTGCTTCCCTACATGTTATAACCAGGAAAGAAAAGGCAGTTGGAATTCTTGTCCCCAGACATGGGTGTCAATGGCTGGAACCTGATACAGAGTATGTAACTCACAGTGTGCACTTCGTGGTTTTTGCACATCAACAGACTTTATGTTGCACATATCTAATACCTCAGTGTACAGATTCAATTTTTTGTAATACTTCAGCAAATCTTTTTTTTTCTTTTTTTTTTTTTAAATATACTGAATAATGTTACCTGAAAAAGTACTACTATATAAAAAAATAGAAGATCAAATTGTCACTAGATCTCTTGATACTCAGTTCTGCAATCCATTGAAATTCTGCTGAAGGGATTTGTACCTTGTGTAGCTGGAATGGCTGCCAATCATTCTTCCCTCATCTATTATCTTATTCAAATTAATACCAGTAAGCTTGAAAAATCATAAGTAGCTTTAGCCCTTCTGTAATCTACTTTTAATAGGAGGAATGGAATACAGTCCATATGGTAACCTGGATGATCTATCTTGAATTATTTCTGGGTTAATATCAAATACATACCTGAGTTTTGGTTACAAACCCAATCCCAAATTATTTTCATTAAAAATTAAAATCTCCTTTAAATACACTTAGCCTGAGGCCATCTGTTGATTTCATAAATCCTAGAGCCTCAGTTCTCATATTGGATAAACCTCTCTCCTTCACTGTCCTGGAGGTCATAACATCAGAGGGGATAGTTGTGAGATGAGCTTGGAGTGCTGCTGGAGTGAGAGGGTGAACAGCATTTGACTTTTAAAAGCTGCCTTCTGACTCAAGAAATGTGTGTCCGTGACTTCAGTAGGGTCTGAATCAGGTCTCAGTGTGGTAAATTGTCAAATTGTCTGATGTCAAGCATGTCTGGATGAGGATAAACAGATAATACTTCTTAAATAATACTTCTTATTAAAGAGTTTTGTAAGTAATGGTATCAACCTGTAATAGAATAATAAAGTACTTTTTATTTTTACTAGGTGATGTGTTTCTGCTAATTGAAAGAGTAGGTTTCACAGAGAGAAAAATGGTGATTTCTAGAATGTAATATTAATTTAAACCACTAGGGATTTCAGACTTGTATTTCAAACAATAGTCCTAAGTTCCTTTTTCTGAACTAGTCATTAAGAAGAATATACAGTAGAGAAATCATAATTTTGCGTTCTCTTTATAATTACGGATCCATATCTGTATTACGCTGTCAAGAGACTACTATAGCTGCTCAAAAGGAAGCCTTGTTTCAGCAATGAAAAAGCAGCGTGTCATTCATTAAAGCTAACAGCAAGCATGCAAATCCTAAAATGATTTATCACCAGGGCGGTGGTGGGGCACTTCTAAAACACAGGGTTCCAATCAAGCTGTGTGCAGTCTACAGTGATACAAGGGAGCACTTTTCTGATTGTCAGAGAGTGTCAGAGAGTAGTTTGCTTCTGCATTTCAGTGGCAATATGAAGTATTTTGAAAATAATGAGTCTTAATATATATAAAAGTTCCTCATATTTATTTTTTTCCATGTAGACTCCAGGCAGTTTACAATACAAGAAGAAATTACATTTCCGTAAACCATTTTATTAAAGTTGGTGGATTTCCCAAAGATATTGCTACCTGTTACTATAAGCTGTTGCTGTGACTGTTGTTTATTGTGGTGTAACAATAGCATTACATTCCTTAGAGTAATGTGTGAAATTTGGAGAGCAATAATGGACTTCCAGGGCCTTTGAGAAACACCATTATTTTTTTGCTGATTTTGTATTAAATAAGTACCAGCCTGTGTTTGTGTGTTAATGTATGCATACCATTTGGAACACACTTAGTGACATTATGTAATTCACAGATGTTTTATTATTCATAGTACTATGCATTCATAGCTCTCTGTAGTCACTGTTGTGCAAAATCTAATGAGGGGGAGTCTGTGTGTCTTTTGCTGGTCCTTTAGTCTTGTCAGACTCTCATTCACTCAATTCACAAACAGAGGGATATGGTGCCCTTTACTGGTTTTTGACTGATGGAGTGGAAAGGAGTAAAAATATTGATTTCTCATAATTTGTCCATGTGTATTTCCTGTTGTAAAAGTACAGGGTAGAACATGAGAAAAACCAAGATCTTATCATTCCACTGTATTTGGACTGTGCTGTAATTTATCACTTTGAGAGAGGATGGTTAGTCCAAGTATTAGATGAGGATTTTATGCACACTTTTAATAGGCATAAATGAAATCACTCTGTTGCATATAGAAATGAACTAAAGAAAAATGAGAAAGCTATTCTGTTTCTGTTGTTGTTGTTGTCTTAAATCATATTAGAAATGCTTTCCCCAGCTGGTTTCCCAGTTCACTCTACTTGATTTCATCATTTGATCAGCACCAGACCACTAGCTGATGAACGAGAAAGTCGGTATTACTGATTGCAGTGGCATTTATCATTTTCTATTAATACAAAAACCACAGTGTCTCAGTGCTGTAGTTCAACTGAGAAAATAATAAATCATAGGAATTAAAGGACTTGCAAAAATCCTCATTGGAATCAGAATTTTTATTCAGAATTCTGATACCCTTTTAAAAAAAAATCTATTCTTTTTTTCTTTGTTTTCTTATGATTTATCTTTCTTTCTGTGACTGCTACATTTTTCATCACACAGTTTTGAACCCGCTTTTATCTTCATTCCTCCTTGGTTTGACTTTTTGGACTATGTAACTATAAACTTTTTAATAATTTTTTTCCCCTCCCACCATGTTTATAATTATTTTATTGCATGTTATGTTATTTTAATTATCACCATGAAATGTAATAATTCACTTGGTAAAAAGTTTCTTCTCACTTAGGGTTTAGCTTGTGGGGTTTTTTACATACCTTGATGAGTTCTTGGGATAGCAGTTTTTCCTTTGTTTTCCTGTTTCTCCATGGAGAAGTATTCTTCCTGGGAAAGTTTTTGGTGAAAATTGAATCTCTCTGAGTTTGAGTTCCCTATTTCTCTGTCATTTCTGACTACCTGACTTTGTGGAAAAGAAAGATGTAGTCCTGTGTAGCTTAACCTATCCCTGACTAATGTCTTGCAGGAAAAACAAAGCAGTTTGCAATGTTCTACCTTTATTTCTTGGGCTACTGCCTTTGCAGAGTATGGGATCAGGATTAGGAAAGTAAAAACATTGAATAATGAATTTGACAGTTTTATAAATGCAGTACTTTTCCACTTTAAGTGTTTTGAAACTGTGCTTTTGATTTACTTAATATTCAGTCATTTGCCTTGAAGTTCTGTTCATATATATACCACTGCAGTAAATACACATGTAAAGTCCTTTAGAGGAAATCATAAACTTCAGTCAAAATGCTGAGAAGAGAGTGCTGACAAACCCAAGGAACACAAAGACTGTAATGTAAAATCTGAGGCAGATATGGAAAAGTTGAGCTTTCTGTCACATGTGAGGGAGTTAATGTAAGAAGCCATTAGGAAAGTGGTTTTGGTTTGGTTTTTTTGGTTGATTGTTTGTTTTTTTTTTTTTCACTTGCCTATATCCAGTGAATTTTATTAATGTGAAGTATGCTCCTGGAACAACCTTCCCTCTGTGCTACCATCATGGCTTCCCAAGCCTGTGTCAGTGACTGACAAGTTGCAATGCTAGATGAGGCTGTAATATTCCAACTTGCTTTTCAGAGTTGTGTCATCTTTGTAATATTTTCTAGTATGACTTTGATTGTTGGGTGGTCCAACAACCCACTTTGAAGTCTAGCAGTGTCCATGCTTAAAATTTTTAGGAAGATCCTGCCTTCTTGTTGAACAGAAGGGGCAGAAAACATACACCATGCACCATTAGTTTCGCTTCAACTTGTAAAATTTATGGAATGTTGAACAAATTATGTTTTGGCAAAATAGCTTACATAAAGTCCCCAAAATGGTGAAAAAGGCTTCCTTTGGAGCCCCAGTGGATATCTCAGAAGTCTTCCTGCAAGCAGGCAATGCAATTCATTCTAATTATGTGCTCTGCTTCAGTTGGTTTATTCTGTGATGATTAATGTATAAAGGTTTTTAATGGTTTTATATATCAATTTGAGGAGCAGCAGAAAATATTTGGTTAACTACTATTATACACCAGGAAGTGTTTCAAAAGAGGTATCTGTTCTTTGAGGACATTGGTATTTTCTAACCTTTTAGTTCATTCTCATGTCTGAGTAGGAAAGTGAATGGATGTTGCTAATCTCACTCGGGCACATTGATACCATCTTCACACAGTACAAGGGCATCAAGAAGATTTTCAGTCATGGAGATCACATTATCATACACAGCAGCAGCACAGGAGTTAGATTCTGTCTCTGGTTCTCTGTCAGCATGATAGCAGTTTCCAGATTTAGGTCTGATGAATATAAATGGACAAGAATATGTATTCTACACAATGTCTAAAGAAAAATGCCCAGGGCAAACTAGCTTCTATTTGGTTTTATGTGAAAGAAAATGTAAAAAGCAGTAGTTAGTTTCTCCCTGTGTTTGTCCCCCTAGAGTTTATTCTTCATTCACTGAGCTCGCCTATTAGAGACAGTTTCGGATTTTTCTATTTCAGATTTTTCCCTTTATATATGTAGAGAATATATGTGCAATGAAGGAATACAAAGAACATGGATGAGACAGCTGATATCTTGAAACAGGGCTGCTCACTGTAGTCCCAAAGGAAGGTAGGCAGAGAAAAATACAAATAATGAACAAAGGCCAACACATAGTTCTCTAAAAGAGACCGTTTTTGCCTTGTAAATAGGTTCCAATTACAGAATCATAGAATGATAGCATTGGTTGGAAGGGACCTCTGGAGATCTTAGGGCCACCTACAGCAGTTAACACAGGATTGTGTACAGGTGTATTTTGAATGTGTCTACTGAGGGAGACTCACAGCCAACCTGGGCAGCCTGTTCCAATGCTCAGTGACCCTCAATGGCAATTGCTTCTTGTCCTGTCACTGGGCACCACTGAATAAAGTCTGTCACCATCCTCTTGACACTCACCTTTGAGATACTTTTATATATTGATGAGGTCCCCTCTCAGTCTTCTCTTCTGTAGACTAAACAGGCCCAGCTTCTGCAGTCTCTCCTCATAAGAAAGATGCTCCAGATATGATCTCACTAGGGTCGAGTAGAACGGGAAGATCATCTCCCTTGACCTACTGGCAGTGCACTTCCTAATGCTCCCCAGGATGCCACTGGCCCTCCTGGCCACAAGGTCACACTGTTGGCTCATGGTTAACTTGTCATCCACCAAGACTCCCAGGTGCTGCTCAGTAGTAGGTCAGTCCCCAACCTGCACTGGTATGTGGGGTTATTCTTGAGCAGGTGCAGTACTCTACACTTGCCTTTGTTGAACTTCATTAGGTTTCTCTCTGCCCAATTTCTCAGCCTATCAAGGTGCTGCTGAACAGCAGCACAATCTTCAAGTGTGGCAGCTACTCCCCGCCATTTTGTATCATCAGCAAACGTGCTTAGAGTGCACTCTAACCTTTGTGCAAGTCCTTGGTAAACAAGCTGAATAAGACTGGAGCCAGTATTGATTCCTGGAGAACACCACTGACTACAGGTCTCCAACTGGATTCTACTCCACTGATCATGACCCTCTGAGCTCTGCCATTCAGGCAATTTTCAGGCTTGAATTCAGCACAAAATAATAATACATCCTAAGTGGAGGATGCTGAAAGAAACTTAGCTGATTTGAAATAAAAAATGACATCTTTCACATAAATATGCCATTTACCTCCATGCTTGAGAGAAGAAGCTGGAAAGATCCTCTTCTGTGGCAAAAAAACAAACAACCAACCAACAGAAAAACTAATCACAACAAAATGAATACTTAAAAATTAAGCATGAAAAATGAGATTAGAAAAAGTGAGTTTTTTATGTCACCCTAGAAACTTGTCACAGTTTCATTGTATTTGGTTTTATATAACATAATTTTTAATATGTGTTAAATTAAAAATCTAAGACAAAAAATGTCCTGAAGTGAGCTCAAAGCTAGAATTCATTGACTGCTGTTGATTGCTGTTGATGCTGCACTTTGCAGGAGGACAGTTTTGTTGTACTTTTAATTAAGGTCCTGGGAAGAAGCAACAAGGCTTAAGTACAATTATTATGAGATTGTTACATTTTGATATAATTAATTTATCCTGACATAGAAACTGAAACTTTAAGCCATGTCTTTGTTTAGGGAGATGCTTGGTGAGATAAAATCAGTGTGAACTTAGATATGAGTATAGGGAAAGAGCAGAAAGGAGCTAAGGAGGGGTTGGCTTACATAAACTAGGTGCAGAAAATTAAAACTCATGGATGCATAATCTGCAAATGTTTCAAACTTAATTCTTTCAATGTTATGTTTGTCTGCGATTTCCACCCGCAAGACAAAGTAGCTGTTCTAATTGTTATGTATAACTTACCTTTTAGTTTTGAAAGCACTGGTATTTGTACTTTAAGGGGGAAAAAAGTGCTTCAAAAGAAATGGTAAGCTGAATACTTTCTTAGCCCTTACAATGAAGCATTCCCTACTCATTGCCTATATGACAGCTCTGGCAACATTATAAATCTTTCTAACCTTCTTATTTCAATTTAGCTATACTTGTGAGTATATATGTTGAGGGAGTCTTAAGCATAAAGAAAACAAAGATTCTAAGCTATAAAACAAATATGACAACTAGCATTTTTAATCTGTGTGGATTTGGAAACGGAGGGTACTGTTAATCAAAGGGTAATTCTTTTGTGCCTCTCTGCTGTTAAAGAAATGGTTTTTATTCAGTACCAGGATTGTTCTGTTCTATGTCTCAGCTCAAATATTCGAGAAAGTTGCATGGTTTAGTTGGATGTTTAAGAAATTCAGGATATTGTCTGTGTTGGCATATATAGACTCTCAAGGTATTTGGCAATTAGATTTATGTGCTAGTGTAGTGATACAGAAGAATTCTAGGCTCATCACTTTCATTATGGGCCAGAAGGGAAAGCTATGGAAGTAACATATAAGCTCTTGGCAGCCAGAAGTAGCCAGTTCTTCAGCCACCCTTTCTTTGTATTTAACTGCAGACATACTAGTTATCTTGTAAGTATGCTTAAGTCATCCTTATGCTCTTCCTTAATCACTTGTTGCTATACTTAAAGAAATAAGAATTTTTTGGAGGCAAAGAAGTCTTAAAATAGGTACAGCAGGAACGAAGTGAAACAGAAGTTGAAGGGAAGAAGGAAACTCTTCTCCACTTCCCATCATGAGGCAAACAAATAAATGGATAGATACATAAGTTAATAAACGTGTATAATGTTGCAAAAAGTAAGAGGTATTTTCCTTGTATAGTATTTAAATGACTTTACAAAAGAAAAAAAGTCTCATTAACATCTAAACTGATGATGAAATGGGGCAAGTGCAGTCCTGCTGTCACAGCAAAATATCATTCCCTTTCAGTTTTTAGTTTATTGCTTGCTGTTCAGGATTTGTTTACTTTGAATTTTAAAATTAAATTAATGACTGACAGTAAGAAATTAGGTATTATTTTTGGTCAGAAGGATAAAAGTAAAGTTTGAAACAGCTCCCATATGGTGATGCAAGCATAAACAAAGGAGCAGAAAAAGGCTTCAAAGGCTCTGTAACTCGTGGAGCAAAGGAAGTAGTTGATGCTTCTCTTTAGCCCACAGAAACTCTTCTGTATATATACCTCATAATTAGGGCTTCATTTGCCTGCGGGGAGGGTACACAGCCAGGGAGCAGCCTTTATGCACAGCATGCTACCCTAGCAACCTGATAGATTTCCAACAGAAATGTGTGTGGGAGTTAATGCTGATCTTTGCAGAGTTAACCTGTTTTCAGAGAGAGAAGTATGCACAGCTGTTGTGGACTAGATAGGAGAGTATGGTTTCTGAAATCCATAGGAAGTCATATTCCGTATATGTAGCTCGAATTTCTTCCCTCACCCACCAAGTCCCTTTGTGGACAGTAATGTGGCATCAGCTGCATAAGATGATGCTCACTAACTGTGCTTTTTGCCTCTTGTAGGTTTGCTTTTGATTTGTCACCTAAGCATGATATGAGCTTTGAGTGTGTATTTTGCTCAGTTAGACCAGAATAGCCTTTTTAAAAGAGATATTGCCATCTGCAGCTGATGTTTGCTAGTCCTAGACATAGTCCCAGGACTAATTTGGGTATGAGAAAAGGTGAATGAGTACAGATGTTGAGAAATTGGCAAGGGGAGGAATTTTTGTGTCTCATTGAGAACTTCCACAGCAATAGCTGTTTGGCACCAAAATATTCACACCTCCTGTCCTCACACTTTCCTCAAGTCAGAGCAAGAAAAACATGGCTACTACAGAGTGAATAGCATATATGTGTCTTGTGGCTGTGTTAATCTCACTCAGTATTTCAAGATCATAGAGTAGAATATCCCTCATGGGTGTGCAGAGAGTGGGAAATTGCTTAATGGTCAAGTGTGAAAGAGTAAGACTGTGAAGGAGACAGTTTTCTGAATCTCTGATAGGCTGTAGGGATGATTTGTGGCTTGTATAATTGAATTTTGAACCATCAGAAGAAGAATTTATGTGCACAATTTCTGCTGTTTTCCACCCCCAAGGAAAACATCACTGCATCACAGATTACCAAATCATCTGATATCCTCATTAATCAGAAGAATAAAAGATCTGTGTGATAGGAAGCCTGTGTTTGCATGAAGTCTCAATAACATAAAGCTGTAAAAATTCCGATTTTAGCTGTCAATTTTTTGGTAGAGTAATGAAAAGATTTTCACTAAGATGCTTGAATACAAAGCCATGAGATTCATATACAGCAGGGAGTTAAGATTCTAGCTTTACTGAACTTCAGTGGGTTTATCAGAAATAAAGGTTGAAAGCATCTCACTGAAAGTTTCATTTTTCCTTCTATTAGCTCGTAAAACCTTAGAATTCTGCCAGTGCATTCCTGTTAGGACCCCTGAATGGTTTCCTTGGATTTACTAATCTGAGTGAAAATTATTGAAGAAAGCTATTTAGCCTATATCCTCTGCTATTTTCACTGATAAAATTTATATTGGTTTATATATTAACTTTGTTTGGACTTACAAACTCTTTTTGTCTGGTAATTGACTTCCTATTATTAGTTAAAATAGTAGGGCAGAATATTAAAACCTGAATGGGTTGAAAGGAAGTAGACTAATAGACTTCTGTGAGAAGTTTTTTGTACATATTCCTTATGTTTCTGGGATGTCCAACTCTTCTCCTCATTTAAGAATTACACAAGTGTCCATCTAACTGATGCATCTCTGTTATGATTAGAGAAGTCTAAGGTATCTCTGTTGCTGCACTGGAAAAGAGGTAGTTCTATATCCCTTTAAGCCAAGAATGCTGTAAGCAGCACAGTATAATTTCAGTTGTTTTATATTAACCACAGTTTTACTTTACCCATATGGAGGTGTGAGATTGGTTTGAACTATTATAATCAACTTTATAGATAAATACATCTTTCTCCATTACCTGGTTCCCTATTAGTCTTTCTACCTACTTTGAAATTTTATATTGATACCCTTCAACACTACCATGTCTTTTATCATCTTCCATGATAAAATCAATAGCTTTACTGAAATCCCTGCTAGAACTGGAGGACAATTCACCCGAAATAACAAGAAGGCAGAATTTGCAAGATTTTCTGAAGGTGTCTTTCTGGATTTTCTGGATCTACTATGGAATATTATTGGTAGAATTAATACAAAAATCCTGTCACTTTGACTGCACTACAATAGAACAACAATATTAATTTTTTTTTTATTTTGCACCTCAAATACCTAAAATTTACATCCAAAGTTACATTTTTACCTTCTAAGTTTGAAAGTTCTGTTAGTAGGTTCTAAATGAATTTGATACTAGCGGAGGGATGCGATATTCCTCAGTTGCTATTCTTGTCCCAAACACCAATGAATAAGAGAATTGCTATTTAGACTAGTTCTGGCCCCTTGAAGACAACACATTAAAATAAGAAACTATTCATCTCACACCTGGGTAAGTTCATCAGGCAATTAAACACGGAAGATACAATTAATCTTTTTCCTCTTCATCATGATTATATAACAGTGGAAATTAATTTCCTTGTTTTCAAAATTAGGGAAGATATTTTAATAATAAAAAGTTAATTCTATATGTGTCTGAACTGGATACTTGTATGTTTATTCACATTAGGCTTAAAGCCTTGCATTCCTGCAGTAATGAATATATACAAAGAAATATTGTTTATATTTGGCAAGAGTGTTTTAAGAGTCCTACATCCCTTATGATTCAACATTTGTGCTGGTATGATACCAGAATATCAGTGTTTATATTGACCCTGAGCTGAATTACTCATATATTCTGTCATAGTAGCCAAATTTTCACCAGAGCTGTTGTTCTGAACATTTCTCGTATATACCCTTAGGACTGAGATTTCTTTGCCTCTTTTCCAGTCCATACTGTCTTAAAAAATTGATATATGAGTCCAGACTTTCTCAAAAGCTTTCTGCATTTCACAAACACGAGTAATTACCACTAAAATTCATTAATTACCACTATGGCAATGGCAGCCTGTGGTAGTTCTTTTCCACCGACTCCCATTCAAATTCCAAATATTTTAAAAGCTTTTCAAACATTCATCTGTCTTCATTTGCTTTGCTTCTCATCCAGTTCCTCTAACACCTGCCCCATCCTTCCTACAGAGCTGTGCCTGCTGGTGTGAAAATATGTTCTTTTGCATAGTTCTGTGAAACAGCCTACTTGCATTTTTCCTTCTGATCAAGCCTAATTGCCTTTCTAAACTTAAAAAGCCCACTTTTTAAAAAAATTGATTTTTATTTATTTCATTGGCCTTTTCTTTATACACATTTGCTTTCTCTAATGCTGTTATGGGAGTACATTACAGTGCACATACTTCTGTCTGCTTTACTATTCTAATACATGTATTTTTAATGGTGCTGGAAATGCATGTGGTACAAATTGGGTTGGCGTTGGTTTGGCTCTGCCTGTGTATTCTAGGATGGCTGGATTTATTAAAGGCTATACTTACAATGCCATCTGGGGTTCTATTCGACATGGATACAGAAGGAGTTTGCATGACACAATAAGTATGATCTTTTGGCATGAGTGTGTCCTCTGGGGCACCAGTGCTACAGCACTTTTACCTTTGTTCATGTCTTTTCAAACTTACGTTTCAGAAGTCAATATTGCAACAGAAGAGATAAAGGCATAGAGTTTGAGAGCAATTTAGGACACTAAATAAATCACTGAAGCACTTCAGCCAAGGCTGCTGATACAGCCTAACAAAAATAATGATTCTGCCCGCCTGCTCTGCTCTAGTGAGACCCCACCTGGAGTGCTGTATTCAGCTCTGGGGTCCTCAGCACACTGACCTGTTGGAGGAAGCATAGAGGAGGGCCACGAAGTTGATCAGAGGGCGGGAGCACCTCTTCTGTGAAGACAGGCTGAGAGAGTTGGGGTTGTTATGCCTGGAAATGAGTAGGTTCTGAGGAGACCTTATAGTACATTCCATTACCTGAAGGGGGACTACAAGAAATCTGGAGAGGGCACGTAGTGACAGGACAAGGAGGCTTTACACTGATAAGGATAAATTATGGGATAGATTTAGACTAGAGATAAGGAAGAAATTCTTTACTGTGAGGGTGGTGAAACACTGGAATAAGTTGCCCAGAGAAGTTGTGGATGCCCCATCCCTGAAAGTGTTCAAGGACAGGGTAGATGGGGCTTCAAACAACCTGGTCTAGTGGAAGAGGTACCTGCCCATGGCAGGGGTGTTGGAACAAGATGATATTTAAAGGTCCCTTGCAACCCAAACCATTCCATGATTATATGAATATGGGATTACCAAATTACAATGAATGTGCTCACAGTACTTGTAGTAAAGTGAGCAAGTAGGAGAGGGTTTGAGAGGTTTATTTCAAACAGAGTTAGAGGGACTGAACTGAAAAACAAACCGAGTGCATATCCTCTAAGTGTGAGGAAGATCTTACTGGGCCTTTTACTTATATTTGACATTCCTAAAGGGTCAAAAGCAAAAATAAGTAACTTTACCTACTGCATGATTCTGTGGATAGAAAAACAGATGTAAAGGCATTTAAGATGGATCCAATTTGCATTCTCAGTTAGTACAATTTTGGTGGTGCATATTCGGCCACAGTGAAATAATCACAAATACCTTTTTGGTACTTTCTTGACAGGCGTTTGCAGCAAACTTGTCAGGTTTCCTGTAGGACCTGTTTTCTCCAAAATTAGGGTGTTGCTTCACTGTATTATAGAGACTTTTTCAGAGCGGGAATATCCTTCTCTTTGCCCATACTTCAGTTCAAATGATGTACTAAACATGTCTCCTTTTACATAGAATAGAGATCAGGGTATCCTTGTCATAAGACATTTGGAATTTTTCATGCAATCTGCACTACGAAGCAACATGCTGTGAACAGGAGAGATCACCCTGTTTTGCAACTTTCAGCTGGTGACATAATTCCCTGTTGTTAGGAAGGCTGACAGTTCTTGCCTCATATCAAGGTTTGTTATGCTGCTGAATAATGACAATGTGCAGTACTTTGGATGAGTGGCTCCCTTAGAACTGAGGTACTCCTTTCTGTGACAGGTTATGTAAATGCAGTTGGTTTATGTTGCTTTTTCAGAAGGTACAGAACCCACAGTGTTATTTTGAAAGTTAAAATAGTTTGTAATTAATTCTTATGTTCTGTTCTTTTCCCCCAATTGTGTTCCAGAGGTACTGTCTGAGCATTTGTTAAAAACGTAGATCTTATTGCAAGGTGTAGTTTGTATCCTCAACACCATCAATACCAAAGTCACTGGTTTTCAGTGTGTTGTGGGATTTTCAGAATAAAAATAGATGTGTAAAGTAGTATTTGTTTCATATGACAAAGTACTCTTATGATGCTCTTAATTATTATAAAATGTTTTAATAAAACATTTATTCATATTTAATTTAATATTATTGAATGAATAATTAATGCATTCTTTAAAAATAATTTGTGGGTGACATTTTCTATAACATTTTAAAGTATTATAAGTCTTTCATGTTATATTTATTTTAAGACATTCATATATATGTTTTAAACTTTTAAGTATTGTATGGCTGAGATGTATGTGCAGCCAGTTGCTTATTAATAGTTCTGCTGGCACCAAGATGAAATGCAGAATATTTTCTTTAAGTGTCCATAAAGAGAGAGTGCACAGGCAGTTGTCGCTGCATAAGGTGGTCTTCACTGAGTGTAAGCAGCCATTTAGGTCCACCTAGAGAGCAACAGACCTGTAAGATGAGTTGTGTCCAGGAAAGCCAAATTGTCATTTACGTTTCTTCTACCGCATTATAATTTCCACTATACTTACTCTGAGGCAATCACTGCCCTTCTTGCTTATGAATAATTGCAAGAAAAAAAATTTTTTCCCCTATCTTTTTGAAAGCTGAAAGAAGTAGTTATGATATTTAATTAGGGGTTGAGATAATGCAAGAAAAAAAAAGATTAATTAATTACATTTTAAAAAAATAAAAGGAAAATAAGCCTTTTTTTTTCTTTTCTCTTTCAATCAGAGCAATAAAGTACAGCTGTGTCAGTCGACAGTTCCTGCTTGGCCTGTTAGATTTACGTGTTTTCCATTGACTTGACTTCCACAGTATGAGACCCATTTGCTTCCTTAAGGAAAATGGTATTAAAGCCAATTTTCTACTTTCTCAGACCCTTATCTTTTTGGGTATTGCATTACATGTTTAAATCAATGTATAGCTCAGTTGGCTTCCATGTGGTTGTTCACTTGCTGAGAATTTAGTACGCACATAATGCTGGGTCCCTGTTACTTGCTTTTATGAACTCTCCAGGGATTTTCGAAATGACTTACCTGATTTCTCAAATTTAGTAAACATTCCCATGCTAAATTATCCAAAGTGCTATAAATTTAATCATACTCTTATTAGAAATAAGATGCTAATAAATGATAAATCAATAATGCAATGTTCATAAAAGCAAGGAAAATAGTGAAAACTAATTGCAGTGTTGTGAAAACAAAAAATCTGCCTTATGTTGATTGGTATATCCTACAATGTGAATAATTTTGCAATTTAAACATTAAGTAAATGTTGGATGAGGATTTTTTTTTCCATTGGAAGGACACTAAAATGTGAGCTCATTTAAAATACTGCTTAGTCTAAAATGCAATTGTTTTTTTTCATCAAATGACAGATGGAAATCTTGCTATATCTGAAGAATAAAACCTGCAGACTGATCTGAAAGACTAACAGTGTACAAGTTAATGCCAGTTTGAGATGTATAGTCCTATAGTAATAGATACGCAGATTTTATATAAAGGTATAAACTGTGATGCTTTATGTCGTACTAAAGCACATCTTGTTTTCAAGGAAATCATGAGTCACTGAAATGTCACACAGGATTCAACAAAGACAAAATCAATTCTTTATTTTATATATACTGAGTACATATTTTGTTGAATCTACATTAATCTTCTTGCAGCTTTCCCTTTTTCTGTAACCTGAAGAAAGAAAAATCTTCTTACAGTACCAGTTCCCACTTCCTGCTCATTAAATGTGTTTTATTTTATACTTCACTGCACTTTTTATGTTTGAAATGCAGTTGAAGTTTCATCTAGTCTGTTCCTTCTTCTCTGATAATAATAATAATACTCCATTTTTAGTTCTTCTATGTTATCTTTTGCTCAACTAAGATTTTCTCTTTTCCATTATTGGGCTTTGGTTTGAAATCAGGCACCTTGCAGTTGATTATGTTTATCATAGTAGAAATATTGTTTATTTATTTGGTTTTTAATGGGAAGGTGAGGCATGTTTTCAATATATAAAAGTTGTTTTCAAAATGCATATTTATACCAAAAATGTTGCCATTTTCCTTATTTGAATGCATACTGTTTATGAAGAGCCTCTGTAAAATATATAATTTCAGTAAGTTTAAAAGTTTTTTAATCATGGACTCCTATTTTCTTAGTAATTTTGTTCTTGCTTTCTTTCCAGATGATTTAAAAAACTCCAAAAAGAATATTTTTAAAGTATGAAAAATGAAATGAAAAAAATTTACAGTTTAAATGAATTAAAATAATTATTTCTGAATGTACTTATATATTTTATTAGATATAAATAAGCACATTTATTTATATAACTAAATACCTATACAATAATTAGAGTTAAAAATCACTAAGAATAAATAAAAATTATGACCATATTCAAGACCTGCTTTCTAGTTACTCAGATCTTCTTTCTCACTATATTTTTAATTCTATTTTAATCTTTCTTTTTTTATCTTGTATTTTACATTTTTGAATTCTTCATGACATGTAATATTTATTTGACATTCAAGGAAAAGTTTCAACAAGCTCTTTTGACATCTTTTAATAGAATTTCAGCAAAATTGATTCACTTGTGAAGATAGAGGGTGTTTGGGGGGTGCGTAAGGTATTTTTAATAAATAGCTATATAGGTTTAATTTTCATCTTCTTAAGTGGGTGAGATGACATTGACTAGTTAATATGCAGTTTTCCAGCTGTCAGGATTCTTCTAAGAAAACAGACAAGCAAACATGAATCTTGAGTAATATTACTCCACTCATTTGTGCAAATAGAACTATGACAAAACTATATAGATTTAAATAAGAAAACATAAGATTTAATAGAAATTAAAAGGGTATAAGATTTTTGTAGGTTTAAATAATAAAATTATTAGCCTTTTTCGATGTTAATAAATCACATATGCAGTGTAATACTCTGTCTGCACGGGAGCAGACTTAGCCAAAATAGTTGAAACAATAAAGATTTTTATTTACAGATGAATGAGGAATACCTGTACACAGCTGAAGAGAGTTTCATAAAGGATACTATTTCAAGGTCACATTAGTTTATTTTCTAGAGGCACATACAGGATAGGAATTTTAACAGGACAACTTGTCAGTTTATATACTAATATGCACATTTAGAACACATTTTAAAACCTATGTTTTAATCCCTGTTACTTCCCTATCCTGGCTAATTCTTGCATTCAGTGTAAAATTCAATGAGCTCACTTTTACTGTTTTTCTTGATTCAGAAGTATTCAGTCATAGACCAGGGCCTATTATTCTAGGCACATTAAAACCAAGTGTCTTGTGGGTAATGAAGACACTTAACACTGAGAAATGAGGATCATAAGCTAATAACTAATAAAGTTGTCATTCAAACTTGACATGGATTAGAAGATCAAAAGATCCAAAACATTTATCAAACATTTTAAGAAAAATTGTGCTAGTTTACTAATAGTTGGGGTTCTTTTTCCCAATCCTTCTGGAAACCTTAAACCAGACATTCTTTATCCTCCATAAATGTCTATAGAGGCCATTCCTGAAGAAGTTATTCAACTAAAATAGTTGTTATTATTATTATTATTATTATTATTATTATGCTGTATGTGTAGACCTCTATTCAATTTTAAAGGTCTAAATTGCTTTTGGGTCATTACAAAAAGGTATTAGAGAGTATGGTTTGGTTTACCATATATAAATCACAGTTGTGTATGAAAACGTCTGAATAAATTCTAACCACACTTAAAGTCCAGAACTAAGTTTATTCAATAACTTAAGAAGTCTATTGAGAATTACTCATTCTGCCATGACAGCTAATGGATATCTTATGATAAAGAGAATAATACAAATTTTATATTAGTGGTAAATATATTGGCCTCTGTTTTGCAATATAATACTCCATCTGACATATCTTTATAAAAGAAGTATAGTAGTATACACATTTTGGCTAAAAGACTTGTAATAAACCTTTATATAGAGAAACTCATCAATATCTGTTGCAAATTAGTTTTAATTGGAAAGATAACACTTAGCAGGGAAAATACCTTTTATTATTATTTTATTGGAGGTTGGAAAGCTGACTGAATTGCCTTCTTGTAAAAATAATCAGGAATATAAAGGAATAATTCATGATAGCAATTTAACTAATTTTTAGTCTTTTGTATTTTAATATTTTTTCTCTGTATTTATGATTTATTTTTTTAAATGGTGACATATTTCACCCTCACAACTAACTTTTCTAAAAGAGAAGTATTTTTATCTCCTGTCCTTTTGGAGTGTCTTATGCCTAAGAATTCCGTAAGGGAGTCAAGTATAACATCAGGGAGAGCCTTTAATTGTAGAATTAAATGTTTTTGTAACTGACATTCTAAACTGGAATTTGTAAGTATAAACTGTAGATTGACTGTACAGTTCTTACACCCATTTTCAAAAACCATTGGCCTTCACCATAAATATTATGTCAAACTCTGTATAGCCAAATCCTACAACTTAGCTTAGCAGATCTGAGTCTGACCTTAAAATATTATCTGTAAAGAATCCTTCATGCGTAAGTGCAATTTCCTTCAGCAATATATACCCATTAGTTTAGCATTTTGCCATAATTGTTACTGATTTCCATGCAGTGATACATCAAGTTCATTTGTCAGGATATTGATTCAGTGGTTTAGATTTGGAATTGTCTTGGCCGGATGATGATGTGGGAATGGAGTACATAAGGAAAGAAATGCTTATGTTTGATACTAATATGAGAGTTTCCCATAGTTAAGATGTAATTTAAGTATACATAAATAGAATTCTATGTCTTTTTTAACAAGGACAAATGAAATGATTCATCTGCAAATTGTATGTCCCCAAAGTAAATGAAGGAAGCAGTAATGTTCTGTGAATAAATAGATTCAATGTGGGTTACAAAGTCCTTCTTTTCAAAGGCAAATTGTTAAAATTTAAGAAACGTTTCACTGATAAATTAGATGATAATCAAATACAAAATTGTATTTTGTGAAATACTGCATATATTTTTTATATAATTTCCGTTTCAGCTTAACTTGTCACTATCCTTCACTATGTCAGAGTTTTCCTGGCTACCTTTGGCCACTGGATGATTTTTCATGTGCACATTCCCTGTGAGATACTGTAACCTACAGTGGTTTGTGCAGCTGGAAGTCCACTTGATATACCCTAGTTAGTGCTGTAGAGCAATGTGCAGGAGCTCTCCACAGTGGTGTAGTGTTCCACTATGCAGTTATAAAGATTACATGCTAGTATGCAATCCTGTGATGTTAGTTACGTCCTCCTTCATTCATTACAGGAAAAAATGAAGTATTCATAGGCAACACAGTGACAAGGACATATAAAGACATATTTACACAGAAGTGCGTGTATATGCCTTGTATTTTTATTATTTCCCAAGGTCGCTTGGCTGAAGGTCACTGTTCTTATGCCCTCTTATGCCTTCAATGCTAAATCTTCATTTCGCTTTCACAGATTGCAAACCCACAATTTCTTTTGTACCTCAGCTCCATCTTTGATGATTATTCAGTTGTCCCTATCATTCTCTCTTTTCCATACCTCTCTTGAAAACATGATAATAATAGGACCAGATTTGCATGAATACTCAGGTTTAATTTTGGAGAATATTATGCCTATATCAATAAAGGCAATCAAGGGGTTTAAGCCATTTTTTATAAGTTCATTTTGAATTAACCATCATGTAAACAGTGAGTAGGAAAAGCAGGAATATAATCAAAATGTGTTTATCTAAACTATTTAGTGTTTTTTCTGCTACCAGTTCTAAGAACAGGAAAGATAAATATTCTGATAGAGTAGTGAGTTTATTGCTATTTTTACTATATATAATGAGGGAAGGATGGCAAATATTTTCAACTAATTCAGTTAAGACCTACTTACTTTCTGAGCTACTTCATAATGGTGAGAGAGTATTTCCCTCATGACATTTGTTCTTGTAGCCTTTGCTCTGAAGTGCTTTTGTTCTTTCATGTACATACCGAGGTAAGCAGCTGTTTGCAACTCTTTAGCAACAGTGATTGAAACATTATTTTACAGGAAAGCAGGAGAGATTCTCTTCCCATGGAATGAAAAATGAAGTTTCTACATTTTAACTGTCTTGAGGGACTATTTCCAGTTCTCTCTCATCTGTCTCATTGTAGTAACAATTTAATGTTATAGTAGCACAATACAATATGACAACCATAAAGTCTTAACAACAGGCTTTATTGTTCTCAACCTTCTCTATGGCTGCAAAGTCGGAAAATGAAGATAACACTGTGATGACTTCCAATCTTAATGGAGGCTGGATATTTACTGATTTTTATACAGATTTTATGTCAGTTAATTTTTTTTATATAGGAGCAATTATTGCTTTGGTGATTCACATTAAATGATACTGTCCCTTTCCTTATGGCTGTAAGGAAGTCTGAACTAGATCTGGCTTTTGGTACTAGTATATCTGCCTCTACACTTTGGTTAAGTATACAGGTATTATTGAAGGGATCGAGCTTTGTGTATAAACAAATCCAGAGACTTTTTTCAGGGAGGAGAACTTTAGGCCATGACTGTGACACAGCACCTCTATGCCAGAAGAGCTCACTCCATGAAGGTTCACTTCACAAACAGCCAGTGCATCCTCAGAAACAGAGAAGTTATACTCTCTGCAGTTCTGATAATGTTATATACTTTTTCACACCCCTCTGGCCTGATCTAAAGGCTTAGCCAAAATAGAGCCCTGAACATAGTTTCTCAGTGACTAGTTTAAAATGATGATGAATTACTTCATCCTGATTCAATTCATTCAGAGATTAATAACATGATAGCTCTTATTTTAATTAAAACCACTTCCTTCCCCCCTCCTCCCCAAATTAAGAAAACAAGGAAGACAGAATTTCTGTTGTGAACTGCATGCATTAATACATTTAAGAAAATCTCTTTTACAATTTTCTCATTGCTCCTAAGCAACCTACATAGCTTTATAGCCTATCTTCTAAATAATCCTCTGGCCTGGACAGAACAACAGCACAAGTCTATTAGTAAAACAGTGCATGAGATCTTTTCACATTTGCCTGTCTTTAGATAAAGCATATATTTGTACAAGTCAGTGTCAAACAGAAGTGCCAGTTAAATCTCAGTGAAGGACTTTGGCTTTTTACGGTGGGTGAGGCTTGTTCCCTGTACACAACTGCTGGTATCGCAGAAGTGGCAGTAAATTGTCAGGGCCATTTTTATAGTCTGACAATATTTTCCAGAGGAGGCAAGATCTCCTCCACAGTCTTGCTATGTAATCTACATGCAGAGAATGACAAAAAGAAGCAGATGGCAACTTCTCCTACATTCTTCCAGGAGCCACAAGCTGGAGTACCACAGGCATGCTGTCTTTATGCTACATTTTTGGGCAGATGGCAGCAACAATGTTTAGCCTGTATATGTGATAGAGTTATAATGGAAATCTATCCAGTTAAGAGAATATTTGATGTGGTAATGATGGGGAGTGCAGTGTCTTTCTAATGTTCTCTGGCATCTGTATTTTCTGTTTAGCTGACACAAACTGGGAGAAAAAACAACAAACAATCAAACCTGAACTATGTAATTAACTTTCTTATTCTCTGAGCTCTGCTGAGTCAGAAACTTGCTCAAAAAAGTAAGCAGATCAGTCTGTGTAGATATGAGAATTATTGAAACAACAATATTGATTAACAAAACCTTAGTGAAGCTTTATTCCAATGAACAATCCAATAGGAAACTTCAAAGAAGGAAGAATACCTGTACAGTGTCTGTTAATTACTGTGGTCTTACAATCATGTCTGGAATGAAAAGCACCTACTGTTCTAATATTACTTAACAGATTTAGGGATAAAGTGTGAATGAGAGTATAGCATACCATAGTGTTTTTAATGGGAAATAATGTGAATAATGAAAAAAAGGTATAATATTTCACATAGTCTGCCTCATGCACTCTTCCTTGCTTATCCATACAAATGAAAGAACATACAAAAGAGTGCATTCTCAGCATCAGTGGTTTTTGACATGAGTCTCTGTTCACATGAGTAGCCCCATTGACTTAATGGGTCTATTCATGTCAAAAAAGATTTCTGATGTGACCATGGTTTGCAGGGTTCCTCCCAGGTTCTAAAAGAGACCTTTATAGCAATGCAAATCACTAAGTAAGTGAATTATAGGTTGTTTCTTACTACACAAGCCTTTGATTTCAATGATTTGGTAATCTGAGCCAGGTTGAAACTAATTACTTGAGGCTTATTTAGTACAAAAATGACTAAGTGGTAAAGAATGCCAATGAATACGAGTGACCGAGCTCTTTGAAAATGCGCTTACCCTCATCTTCCTTATAAACGAGATTCAGGTGTAATTATTGTTTCCTAACACAATTAATTTTTATGATGAATGACACGCATTAATGTACAGAGAATAATATGTAATTAACTTATTTCTCATATTGGTTATGTTTTTGACAGGTTGAAGAGGGGCAGAAAGTGCAAAAAATTACAGTATTCAGGGATATTCCATAGAAATACTTAATGAATAAGTGTAGAAAGAAAAGGAAGAATGGGGATCATGAACTGCATCTTCTGGAGGACTATTTATGAGGTTTCTGAGCTGTTCTCTGATGTTCAGCTTGTCTTAAGTAGTAAATTAAGAGAACAACATAATGGCAAATTATACAAAAATTTACTTTGAAATATTCGTTCATCTAATGATAAAGCTTTCAACTTTTTGGTAAGTTTTAAGGGCAGAAAATTAAACCCTCAGAAACACACTGCAACTCTTAATTTCTGTGGCTTGTTCTTATGGATCTAACTTATCAAATTAACACTGTTGATCTGAAAATCAACATCAATGGAAGGCAATAGAAAGACTCTATAGATTTAATAAGCTTTTTATTAGACCCTTATTTCACTAACAATCCTGGCTAATTAAACCCTTTGGTAATAAAACAAAGATCCCATTATCAGCATTGCAATTTCAAAGAGTGCAAAGTTAGATAGTTACTTTTGTGTCTGGCATTTGTTAGCTTGCTTTTTTCTAAAGTAGTGACAAAGCTCAAACTCATATTCACAAACTGAAATGAGGTAGAAGGGCCACAAATAACAAATGTTTTTTTTTTCCTTGAAACCAATAAATATGCAAGTGTAAGATTCTTTCTGATATATTAGGACATACTTTATGATTTTGTGGAGAATTAAGAGCAACACTTTGTTTGAAAAATAATGTTATGAAAATGTTCATTAGGATTTATTTCCCAGAAATTATGAAAATTTTATTTTTAGGAAATTTTTAAAAAATTAGGAAATTTTCCATTTCCTTTACAATATAAAAGCCAGGATTTTATAATCCGGTAGATTATGTTGTATGTCTGAATAGCTATACATACATCTTTGGTTATATTCAATATTTTCCTCCTATCTGGACTTAGTGGTAAAATTTTGGTAAGCGGGATTTTAACTGCCAGTGCTGTGTCAGATGGAGACAGATTTTTATCTGTGCATAATGTGACTGGTTAGAGTACTTCTTGCTGTAACACAAGCATGCTATGAAGATTTCATAATCTTACTGTTTCTGAAAATTTCATAGTCTTAGTGGTTCTGGACAGACTCCCAGTTTTAAAAGGAGAGAAAATGACCAACACTGTGCTCATGGTAACAAAAGCCTTTAATCAGAGTCTGGAAAATTAATTCTCTGTAAAAGCATATGAATGCTTTTGTGCCTTGTCGTCATCTTTTGCAATGCTTTATGTTTTACTTGTGGACTCTATCATAAACTGAAGTTAAAAAAAGAAAAGCAAAAGCAAACCTGCTGCCATCAGCAGAAGAAAACAAATGTCTTGGTGGGAAATGAGTTTCAAACTGAAAATTAATACAATGAATGGTATGGCTACAACATGTGGAATATAGAGTGAATTAAAAAGGGGAAATTGCTCTTTCTACTGAGCAAGCTTTTTGGCATATTTTTATTCATGCATTTGATAACACTGTTATCCTAACATTGTTCTGCCCGTAAAGCTTTTCCAGCAATATACAGGAGCTTTGTTTTTTCCTTCACTGTGATGACTCTGTCCTTTGGTATTTTTCATAGCTTGACATGAGGCAGTAATGGTTCTATTAGCTGCACTGTATCTGCTGAGCTTGCTCTTTTCAGGGAGCATGTCATCACCAGTGCCTTTCTGCCGTTTCCTTATTAGCATGTGCCCTTTACTGACTCTGCAGGAGCTATCACCTAGAATTAAATATTTTCTGCTAGACCTGTCCTTACTCTGTGCAAAATGATTACAATCCATTACGCCATCCTTTTGCTGACAGGCAGATACCACTGAGATTGCAATAAAATTGCTCCACATTTAAATATGATACTAGCTTGCTGCATTGAGCATTTTGATAAAAGAAAATGTTGGAAAAAATACTTTCAGTTCACTAACTGGTGATGAACTTTTGAGAAGAAAAATGTGGCTACTTATTAAAATTATCATATTAGCTGTTCTGTATCCTTGTGGTAAACATAATAAGGGAAAATGTAAATTTTTTTACGTCATTAAGATTGCTAATAAGGTGTAGAATAGCATAGACATTTAGAAGGGTACAAAAAATTCTAATGGAAAACAAAAGCTTTGAAATTATTCATATTTAATTTTGCCTTTATTACAAAATACAAATGAAGCATTATCAGCATTTCCTACAGCAAGTTCCTTGCATGTCAAAAAAAATCCTATGTGCAGACTATTTTTAAGATTTTTCATTTGAGAAAAGTGAAACACCATAGTTGTCATCATTGATTTGAATGTAGAAATTTTTTTAACATATTTTAACATTTTTTAACATATTTTTCTTCCTTTCAAACCCTATTCCAACAGAATCTCCAAGGTGCCATTGTACAATCACCTTTATTTTTACTAAGATCCCTCCTCTAGCATTGTAAAAGAATCATAGAATCATAGAATCAATTGGCTTGGAAAAGACCTCAGAGATCATCAAGTCCAGCCCTTGGTCCAACTCCAGTCCGTTGACTACATCATGGCACTAAGTGTCATGTCCAATCTCAGTTTTAATGGGCTACCTCCTTGGGCAGGCCATTCCAATGCCTGACCACTCTCTCTGTAAAGAATTTTCTTTCTAATATCCAGCCTAAATTTCCCCTGGCAGAGCTTAAGCCTGTGCCCCCTTGTCGCCCTTGATGTGAGCTCCTCCCAGTGGGTGTAACACTCTTGCTGCAGCTTCTTTGGAGATGGTAGGAATTTTTACCGTGACCGTAAGAGGAGGTGGCTAAGCTCCCACCAGGTGGATACTTTCTCTTTGGCTCTATTATTTCTAAAAATGTTGTTCCATACAAAAAATACTGCTTGAAATTAAAGCCTCCTGCGTCACTATGCTGCCTTATGGACAGGGCTATGCTTACATGGCACAGTAAAGTCCATTTTGTATGTGAAAGCCGAAGGACTCTTTTTGTAATTCTGATACTTACTGCTTTTATGTACATGTTACTTTGCCTTATCTCCATCTCCCTCTAGCCTTAACAATCTTAACTGTTATCAGACTCAGTCCTGCTATTTCTGAAGAATGGCACTTTATAGATACAACTCCTTGCCATGAAGAATTTACCATATAAACATATCAGTACATTCCTAACCTATATTTTGTAAAATGTTTTACAGTTTTAGCCTTGAGGGATGCCTTTCTTTAGGACCCAGCTATTTTTTTCATGTTTTACACATGAACCTGTATGTACCACAAGGAAAGATAGATCGCTGTCACATTGAAATTTGTATGCCTATTTCATAAGTCATATGCTTCATTTACATGGAATGATCAGCTACAAAGGAATATACTGTATAATACATAACTTCAAAATTAATATCCATACTATGACATTGCAGCTTGGGTCTGAAGTACCTTAAGCCAAGAAGGGGACCATTTTGAATAGGTCTTCATAGGATATGGCAATATTTAAAGACATTTTCACCACTGCATCTTTATATCAAAAAGAAAACAAAGTGGTATTTCAGAGATTTGCTGAATTATGAAAAATAATTAAATGCATGTGTTTTCAGCCAGCCCCCTTTGCATGTGAAGATTGTCTGATGAATCACTGTATATTTCTTTAGTCTGTGCCTCTGACTTCAGGGGCTTAATGAAGACTTATTTCCCTAATTTTTCTCGAAAGTTGATTAGTTTCCTGTTGAAACTGAAGAACTAGAACTATTAACCTGTTTATATTAACCTCACAATTAAAATGAAAACCTCAAACTTCAACCTTCCCATTATTATGTCTAGTCTTCTGGATACACAGAATTTTCAAAGTTAGAACCCACATCCTATACTCAGATTTAAATCATGCTGAAATTAGGTGAGATTAAGCTAGGCACACCTAATATGATTGGGTTGTGAAATTAAGGTTGACAGCAAGACTACATGAACTGCAGCTGTAGCATATACAGCTTAAACTAATTCAAATATGGCTTCCTCATAGGACTCATGTCAATGGGAGGAGACCTGTGGAGGACTCATGTCAGTGGGAGGAGACCTGTACTGAATCAGGGTGGTCTGAATCAGTCAAAGAGAACTGGTCAGCAGCTTGTCATTAAATCAACATGAATAACTTTTTTTGGACCACCCTGATTCTCAGAAAGCTCCATTCTGCATAGGAGGCACCGTTGTTACTGCCAGCCTGTGAAATGGAAGCCTCCTCCTTGACCACTGAATATGTATCATGCATCTCTTGGTCATATGAGCATATTGGTACGCAGTCTGCAAGGGCCTGCACCCATGGCATACCATGAGATCTGGAATCTGTTAGTGCTGAATTTCATGCAAAAAGGTCACTGAACTCATGGATTATATATGCAGACACTGTGTAATATATTTGGAAAGCTTTTTTTGTGTGAGCTAGGATTTCATATCCTTTATACCAAAAAATCCTGTAAGTCTAGGGTCTGAATGAGTAAGTCTCTTGTACATGCATTGATGTGAAGACACACTGCACTGGAGCTGTCTGCCTGCAGGACAGGCAGACAGGCAACGACAGAAGTTGGGAGCTGCTTTCCCATTATACTTTCTGGAAGCTATCAACTCATGTCTTCCAAGTGTGTGGGAAGAAATGCATCTGTATTTATTTATTTATTTATTTATTTATTTATTTATTTTTAACCATGATTGTTTTCTAGATTGTTACTGCTATCTGAACTTCCAGCTACTGATCTGTAGATCAGAGCTGAAGTAAGATTGCATTACTGGATCATGGTGTAAGCATAGGAAGTGGCCATGTATCATATGTTAGGTCTCAAATTATTTCTTTTATTTGATGAAGCAGTGAAATATGCTCACCATATTGAACTACTGGAGAGAAATACTTTAGTGAGATATTCTGGGAACAAACACGGGTCCTAATTTAGTGGGGCTTCAAGTTCTACCTTCACTGAAGTGAAAGCAGGGACAAAATCTATAATAACAACAACCAAAAAAAGCTGGCTGAGACTGGAACAAGGAATAGTGTTTGCAGCCAGCTTACACATAGGGAATTTATAAGAATATGGGTCCATCATTTTGTGACTCAAGCACAGATGACTGTCCAAGTCGGGAACTCCAGTAGAGTGCCCCCAGTTATTTCTATAAAGCTGACAGTGCACAGTGTATTTCTTTGTTCCTGCAGTAGAATAGATCCACCTGAATCAGAAATGGTTGACAAGTCTTGTCTTAAATGCAAATTAAATTTTTAGCTCCAAATTTATGTTACTATTCACAGATCCATTTTCTTACACATGATCTTTTAAGGTTCCTAAAGCACAGCCTTCCTTGAGAAGGAAGGATGCATATAATATTCTCAAACGTAATTACTAAGGGACAATAGCTTCATTCAGTTATTTGCTTAATTTTCTCTAGCCCTGATAAAAGCCCCAAAAGTTTGCCCATGGTAAAACACTTCCTAAAGTGTTATTGCTGCTGCTTAAATGTGCACATTCAAAGATAAAACCTTGTTTATTATTTATGTTTTCTCCTTTTTTTTTTTTTAATTTGGAACACAACAAAACCTGAAAAAAACGTAATTGGTTTTCTGTACTTCGTTGTGGCCTATATGTCACATACTTTGTGTTGCTCCACCACTGATGCTAAGTTATTTATAAGGGAGTTTTTTATGTGTGTGTGTGTGTATGTGTATATATATATATATACAGACAGACATATATGTGTGTATATATATATATATACATACATAAAGACATATACATACAGAGGCTAATAGATAGTTTTTTATGTCTACCCAGTCTGATGACATGATAATAGATGGAATGTTTAAATTGTATATCTAGTACTATCAGGTTGCGGAAGGTAGAATTTAGGAACAAGGAGTGACAAATCCAGTACAATTTCAGATATTTAAATAATTTTATTAAAACTAAAAATTAAAGAAACTGTTCTTGACTTAAATGTGAGTTGTATCTAAAGCACCTGTTATGTATGAAAAAAATAGAATGAGAATTGTATCAATTTTTTCTACAAAAGATAAACTAGATTTATATTGTACTCAGTCATTTTAATATTCTTACAGTAACATCAGTAGTAGTGATATTCAACTACACAGAAGTTTCCTGTACAGAGGAATCCCTAACCAAAGGTGTAGAAAACCCCATCAGTTACAGGCAAAATTTTCTACTGCCATGTTTAGAATTGGCAATATTCTAAACATTTAAATTTTCTGAGTGCTAGGGAGGTTCAGCTCATTAAACCATTACTTCCTGTTTGTATTCAGCTGTATTGATCTTATAGCACAGAAAATGTGCCAATCTGCCCAAGAAGTGGGGAGCAGAAATTGTGATTGTCTTCATACTTTAAGGTAACTTACAACAATAATGTCTAATCAGAAGGTATTTTTGTACATTACCCTAAATATTGCATCATTTACATAATAGATTAACAGTCTGTTTCACACCTTGTGTTTCTCTGCATAATTTCCATTGGTAGCTTTGGAATTTTAAGTAGCTCATGACTTGAAATGAGATATTACTGCATTCCAGATGTCTTTACAGTGTGTAAATTGTCTATAGTTTCCAAAGAGAAGGCCTGCTTTCGGAAGTATGTGCTTTAATTTTCTGCTTTGTATGTGGATAGTTTCTAGTAAGAATTTTTCACCTTTTACAGTTTCTTTTCTGCTGAGCTATATCGTTTATTAAGAGTAAATAAATTGAGCGGCACTTAAATAGGAAGAGAAATGAAGTACGTTCTGATGAGTGATATCTAACCCAGAAAATAATTTTGGTTTTAAAGAGATATTGTTTGTAAATAATTTTAATCCTAAATATTTGGGTTGTTATTGCACATAAGGTCCAAACCATATAACAAGAAGCAGCTTTACTGTTTCAGTGATGAAGATGCTATTATTTTGAAACCATTCATTATTTCTAGCCCTAAAAATAAGGAATTTCTGTCTTTAGAGAATGCACTTTTAAAAATGAAAAAAAGGCAATATGTATGTGTGCATAATCTGCATACTTACAGGAATTTGAATTTAAAGTATGCCATTTGCTTTATGTTACTTAAGCAAACAAACAGCTAATACATTTCAATTTGCAGTTTTATTTAATTTGTAGGTGCCAAGGAACAAGCGTAGGGGTATTTAGAAGTCTAGATTATTTTTTTTTTAATACTCTTTTTCGGTACAAGACCCGTTCCTCATCTTTTGCCACTTTTCAGCATCAAGTTTTATGAAAGAAAACACGAAGGAAAGGGAGTGCTTGTAATGCTGAGTTGTTCACAGAAGAGAGAGAGCAGAGCAAAATTACCTTGTCTTTTGCAGGTTGTTCAGCAGCATCTACCGTGCATCTATGACTGCCAGTATTGGCCCTAGTTGAAAGCACTCTAACATAGGAGTAAGCAAAGCAAAAAAGACAGTTTATTAATGTGTTTTTCACTTTGTTTTGAAGTCATTCAACATGTGAAGGAGTAATTTTAATAGCTCTTATTTCTTTTGCTTAAAGCATATCAAAAGGAAACATTAAAACCAAGCACTGTAAAATACAGGGTGATGCAAAAGATAATTTGTCATTGCTGCAATCAGCTTTGCATTTTCTGTTTTGCTAATATGTCTCTCTCCTCAGTAAAATCTGCTCTGTGAATTCTGTTAATTTATAAATGTGGATATTGTTTCAGCTATTCTCTGTACTATTATTTTTGAATTTGTTTAATTTGGTGTGAGGATCAGGGTTATTTCAGTACATTTGTGTAGTTGTATAGTTTTTCAGATGATCCATGAGCTAATGAAAAAAACCCATATCATTCCAAAATAGTGATTTTAAAAGACTGACCTTGAACTTGATGCCAGACCACATGTTGCTATCTCAGTGTTACCTCAGTTGGAATATACTATTATTATGTCTGTGCAGCTCTTGCTTGTGCACTGATAGTGTGAATGATGGACATATGGAACTGCACATACTGCAGTGGAACTGTGGACATTTTTGTAGTGAAGCCTTGCTTAATTCATAGATAGACAACAGAGATAGCTGTCTTTCCACTGTATGAATTGGAACTGAAATTCTCAATGTCCTGTGAGAATTGTACCTTGTTTCTGCGTGGGGGGTAAATTGTGGTATTCATGTGTTGTCATGGGATTATATTACCTGTCTACTTACACCACTGATAATAATGCCAGCCTGATTAATGTGTCTGGTTTTATGGCTCTGCTTTTGAATAAGCTTCAAAAGGTCTTGGTGTTTTACTTCAGTGCTTCTTGAAGCTGATTGTATCTGACGTACTTTAGGCACAGTGGGTTCATCTGCTTCAGCACACTGGAATGTTCTTGGCTACTTGACATAAATGTAAGATGTTTAAGGTGTAGAAACTAGAATTCAGTTCAACCTATGTAGCAGAGACAGGGATCAGAGAGGAAAACCTTCTGTAGCTTTTAAATGTGGAAATTTTCAGCGGGAGTCTATAGCATTCTTTGATTAGAATGGTAAATTTTGTGGTAAAGAAAGATGAGGAGAAAAAAAAAGGTATAAAAGGAGAAAACAAAAATCCTAGAGGAGACTTTACATTCATCTTGATTAGTGGATTTAGACATAATTGAAGTGTTATTGTTACTGGTGGCTGCCTGCAAGGAAAAGTTATGCTCATATAGCTTTCTACAAGGGCATGAGAGTCATTGTGGGGGTGTCTGGTTTGACATTAGGCAGTACCAAGAGGAGACAGGAATGTGGAGAAAGGGAGGGTAATTATAGTGAGCTTGTTCTTTATCAAGCAAATTTTTTGAAGACTGATGATCAGTTTATTTAACAGGATGAATAACTGTATAACTTGAAAAAATGTGCTAATTTGTGTTTTCATTTGTTCCACCTCTGCATGCTTTGTTGGGGTTTTCTGTAAGTTTTGAAAGAATATGTATTTAATATTTAGAGGGCCAGAATGCTTAAACATGCTGAAAAAGGTCAGCAGCAAATACGGATGCAGAAAATTTCAAGGGCATTAAAAAAAGTAATAAAAATATTTTTTTATTAAGAAATTTTAGAATTTCCTCTGAGATAATTTTTTACTATGAAAACTTCAGCTATTTCTATTTTTTATAATCTATTTCCAAATATCTTTTTTTTTGTTTATTTGTTTATGTGACTGTTAGATGTGACCTCATATACCAAGATATTACTGATGTATCAGTGTTATCCGAAATTAGTAATTGTTCTCTGCAGTGAATAGCTGAGTAAGACAAGTCAAAATAAAACAAAAAATTGAACATCTATTTAAAAATTTCTCTTGGCTTGATCCACCAAAAAATGTTTCCTTAAATTTGACCCATTTTCTACTTATTTCTAGTTTAACTCATTTAAAAAAAAAAAAAAGTTTTTTTAAACAAAATTTCAATCCATTACACTGAATAAGTAGCAGAAATTATGAACACTTAAGAGTAGACAAACCCAAATTTTATTTTATTTGTCATTAAAAAAAATTGTAGAACTAAGAAATATATGAAAAAATGGAAAAGAAAGAAAAGGTAATTAACTCACATATTTCCATGTCTTCTGGAACTTCTAATACTTACAACAAATCACAGTATTGATGACAGGCAAATCTTTTACCTTCTCATGAACTCTGCAGTGAAAAACTTGCATAGTCCTCAAACCAGATCTACTACAAAAAAACTGTGACTATAATGAGCTGTTGATTAATTTTTGTCACATTACGCTGAAAAAACCCCAAACAAACAGATTTGTGATCGACCTTAGTGTTTTATGGTACTGAATTTTAATCTGAAAATACTACTGTCTAAAATAATGACTGCAGATGATCTTCCATGATTACCTCAGTTGTTGGTTTGTGCCTTTTTTTTTTTTTTTTT